>PVJL010010362.1:0-49999 GCA_004026885.1 Lyroderma lyra | reverse complement strand
GTCTAATACCAAAGCCTGGCAAAGACAACACAAAAAAAGAAAACTATAGACCAATATCTCTGATGAACACAGATGCAAAAATCCTGAACAAAATATTAGCAAACAGAATACAACAATGCATCAAAAAGATCATACATCATGATCAAGTGGGATTCATCCCAGGAGCACAAGGATGGTTCAACATACGAAAATCAATCAACGTGATACACCACATAAACAAAATCAAAGATAAAGATCAAAATATTTTAAGGCTCATATTTTCTAATTATCACACTTACCTCCACACTCCCATAAAAAGGTATTTCCTCAATCCTCAATCACCTCTCAGGAGAGAATGCGTTTTTACCCAATATCTTATGCCACTGAATGATTCCTGCTTAGAATGTTATATAGAGTAGTGGTAGGTATACAAGGTCTGACAATTTAATTCACAAACTGACTACTGTGCACTTACACTGACAACACTATACAAACAACTCAGTAAAGTTTCATAACCTTGGTATATCTGTGCCTCACAGCTGTGTTCATGTCTACATGTGGCAGTGTCTTGCTGAGTGGCATTCTTTATTGTTATTGAGTGTTTTTGTGTGCTGTCATGAGAATGTTGGAGCTTGAATTAGGGTGATGAATGAACACTAAATTTCTTGTTAAACTTGGAAGTGAAATCAAGGACATGTTAGTCCAAATTTGGGGGAATAATACCATGAAGAAAATGGCAGTGTATAAATGGATTTTTTCTGAGGGGAGAGAGTGTCACTAATGAAGAGAGGTAAGGGCAACCAGTAACAAGAATACCTGACTGAAGCACTGCAGAAATTTATAAAATTGTGTGTCAAAACCATCATCTGATTGTGAGAAGCATAGCAGATCAAGCATGGCTCTTGCATCATGAGAAGGCACCAGTTCACACAGCACTGTCTGTGAGGGACGTTTTAGTCAGTACACAAATAAGTGTATTGAAACACCCTCCTTACTCACTGGATCTGGCCCCAATGACTTTTTTCCTTCCTAAAGATAAGTAAAATACTGAAAGGAAAATATTTTGATGACATTCAGGTCATCAAGCATAATACAACAACTCTGATGGTCACTCCAGAAAAACAAAGATTTAAAATTGCTTTGAAGGGTGGATTAGGTGCTGGCATCAATGCATAGCTTCCCAAGGATAGTACTTCAAAGATGATCATAGTGATATTCAGCAATAAGTCACGTATGTAATCCTTGCTAACAGATGTCACCCCAATAAGTCTAACAATAAAAATGAATTTAAAAAAAAAAAAAATAAGTCACGTAGCATTTTTTCTAAGATGAGTTCATGAACTTAATTGTCAGATTTTGTATGTCACATATAAGTGAAGCAATATAGCTCTTGACTTTTACTGTTTGATTTATTTTGCTCAGCGTGATCATCTCACCACCTAGAATCATTTCTTCTTCCATCACCGTATATTTGACCCCCCTCCTTCCTCCTTCACTACTCCCTTTTTCCCTTATACTACGGTAACCACTAACCTATTGTCTGTGTCCATGAATTTTTGTTTCTTTATTTGTTTGTCTTGTTTTTCTTTTCATTTTCAGTTATATATCCCCCAATAAATAAAAGCACATGGCTCTTGACTTTTTCTGTCTGATTCATTTTGCTTAGCATGAAAATCTCGATATCACAAATGACATACTTTTCTATGGCCATCATGTATATCCATCACATCTTGTTCATTCAGTCATCTATGGAAGGACACTTTGACTGTTTCCCTGTCTTGGCTACTGTGAATGATGCTGCAATGAACATTGGGGTACAAATATCTTTGCAGACAAAGGTTCTTTATTGGGGGGGGGTAAATATCTAGAAAAGGGATTGCTGGATCACCTGGTAACTCTTTCCTTAACTTTTTTTTTTCATTTTTATTGTTAGACTTATTGGGGTGACAGCTGTTAGCAAGGATTACATAGGTTTCAGGCATACAATTCTACAGTGCATTGTCAACTTGTTGTATAATCCTTAACTTTTTGAGAAACCACTATATTGATTTCCATAGTGACTGTACCAATTTACATTTCTACCAGCAGTGTTTGAAGGTTCTTTTTTCTCCACAGCCTCTCTAACTAGTTATTATTTGTCTTGCTGATGAGAGCCATTCTATCAGGTGTGAAGTTATGTCTCATTGCATTTTTTATCTGCATTTCCCTAATTTCTAATGAAATTGAGCATTTCTTCACATACTCATATTTGTTGACTATTTGTATGTCTTCTTGGGAGAAGTGTCTGTTTTGTTGTTGCTGAGATGTACATGTTCTTTATATAGTTTCGATATCATCCCCTTATCAGAAGTGTTGCTTGCAAATATCTTCTCCCATTTAATTGGTTGTCTCTTTGTTTTGTTGTTGGTTTCTTTTGCTGTACAGAAGCTTTTTAGTTTGACATAGTCCCATTCATTTATGTTTGCCTTTACTTCCCTTGACTTTGAGATCACATTCATAAATTTCTCCCTGAACCCAATGTTGATAAGTTTAGTACCAATGTTTTTTAATGCAAAATAGTTTCAGGTCTTAGGTGGGGGTCTTTGATCCATTTTGAGTTAATTTTGGTATTTGGTGTGACAGATCGAAGTCTAGATTCTTTTGCATGTGGCTTTCAAGTGTTATCGTACCATTTATTGAAGGGACTTCTTTTTTCTCCATTGTGTTTTTAGCTCCTCTGTTGCAAATTATCTCTGTATGTGTGTGTGTGTGTGTGTGTGTGTGTGTGTGTGTGTGTGTGTGTGTGCGTATCTCTGAATTTTCAGTTCTATTCCATTGGTCTGAGTGCCTGGTTTTCTGACAATACCAAGTAGTATAAATTGAAGTCTGGCAGTTTGATGCCTTCAACCTTGTTCCTTTTTTTTTTTTTTTTTTTTTGGTAGGATTGTTTTAGCTATTCACCTTTTGTTTTAATTGTTAGTATTATTAGGATGACATTGGTTAGCAGGAATTACATAGATTCCAGATGTACAATTCTACAGCACATCATCAACTTGTTGCATTATAAGTTCACCTCCCAGTGTGAGTTCTGTTTCCCTCACCATATATTTAGTTCTCCCTCCCTTCTTTCCCACACTTTCCCTCTTCTCCCACCCACTCCTCACCTTCTCCCAAATAACCATTAAATTATTTATTGTGTCCATGAGTTTTTTGTTTGTTTGTTTTCTTTTTGTTGCTTTCAGTTTTATATTCTGCATATGAGTGAAGTCATACAGGTTTTGGTTTTCTGTCTGGCTTATTTTACTTAAAATGATGATCTCTAAGTCTATCCATTTTGTTGTAAACAGCAATATTTTATCTTTTCTTATAGCTGAGTGATATTCTGCTGTGTATATGTACCACAGCTTCTTTATCCAGTCATCTGTCACAGGGCACTTTTGTTGTTACCATAGTTTGGCCACTGTGAAAAGCACTGCAATGAACATTGGGGTACATAAGTCTTTGCAGACTAAGGTTTTCAAGTTTTTTGGATACACCAGAAGGGGAATTGCTGCATAATATCGTAACTCCATTCCCACTTTCCTGAGGAACCTTCACACTGTCTTCCACAGCAGTTGTACCAGTTTGCACTCCCACTAGCAGTGTGCAAGAGTCAAACTTTTTTAAATTTTATACAAATCTGATTTTTTATTTCTTTTAAGAATCTTATAGTATTAATATAAAAGTTCTCTACGTTCTTTTCTAAGTTTATTCCTAGGTATTAATATTTTATTATTTTTGTTGTGATTGCAAAATGTATTGCTTTTTTTTCTGAGTTTCATTTTTTTTATATAGAAATGCATAGATTTTTGTGTTGAGTTTTTATCCTGCAACTCTCCTGTATTTGTTTATTGTTTCTAATAGTTTTATAATGAAGTCTTTAGAATTTTCTGTATGAAGGATGATGCCAATCATCTTCACAAAGGGACAATTTGACTTCTTCATCCCCAATTATGAAGTCTTTTTTTTTTTCTAGCCTTATTGTTCTGGCTAGGACTTCCAGACTATGTTGAATAACAGTGGTGACAGGAAACATCCTTGTCTTGTTTCTGACTTTAGGAAAAAGGTTTCATTCTTTCACCATTCAGTATGGTATCGTCTGAGGGTTTGTCATATATGTCTTTAATTATATTGAGGTGCTTTCCTTCTATACCCATTTCATTAAGTGTTTTTATCATAAATGGATGTTGTATCTTGTTCAATGTTTTATATGCATCAGTTGATATAATCATATGGTTTTCATCTTCTATTTTTTGATGTAGTATATCACATTGATCAATTTGCATGTGTTGAAACATACTTATGCCTCTAAAATAAATCCCACATGATAATGATGTATAATCTCTTTAATATAATGTAGCTCTCAGTTAACCAGCACCCATTGAGATTGGGAAATACTAAATAAATATAAATAGACTCTCCATTAACTGGAACTCAAGCAACCAGCACTGTCAAGCAAATTGCAAAATCTTTTCAAGCAACTGGGAAAAAATGATGCTAGTTGCTTGAGTTCTGTTTAATAAAGGGTCTACTGTATTTTGTTCAGTATTTTTGCATCTGTATTGGTCTGTAGTTTGTTTGTGTGTGAGTGTTATCCTCACCAGGCTTTGGAATCAGGGTAACACTGGCCTTTTAAATTGAGTTGGAAAGTATTGCCTTGTCTTCAATATTTTTGGAAGAGTTTGAAGAAAACAAGCATTAAATCTTTGAATGCTTTGTAGAATTCACTAGTAAAGCTATCGGGACCTGAACTTTTGCTTTTGGAAAAGTTTTGGATGATTATATCAATTTTCTTACCATTGATTAGTCTGTTTAGATTATTCAGTTCTTGATTCAGTTTAGGTAGGTAAAATGCTCCTAAAATCTTGTTCATTTTTTCTAGGTTATTTCATTTGGTGGCATATAGCCCTTCACAATATTTTCTTATGATTGTTTGTATTTCTGTGGCATGTGCCATCATTTTTGTTTTTCATTTTTTACTTTGATTATTTTTGTCTTTTCTTTTTTTACCTTTATGAGTCTAACCAGGGATTTGTCCATTTTATTAATCTTTTCAAAGAACCAGCTTTTTGATGCATTAATTTTTTTCTATTTATTTTTGTTGTTTTCATTTCTTTTCATTCTGCTCCAGCTTTAATTACTTCCTTCCTTCTGCTGACTTTGAATTTCATTTGTTCTTCTTTTTTTTTCTAGTTCTTTAAGATGTAACATTAGGTTGTTTATTAGAGATTTTTCTTGTTTCTTGAGATAGGGCTGTAATGATATAAATTTTCCTCTTAATACTGCTTTTATTGCATTCCAATAATTTTGGTAGAATGTGCTTTAATTCTTGTTTGTTTCTAAGTAGTTTTCATCTTTTTAAAAAAATTTTTTAACCCAGTCACTGTTTAATAGTATGTTGTTTAATATCCACATATGTTATCTCCCCCACCTTTCTTTTTGCAGTTGATTGCCAAATTCAAAGCTCTGTGGTCAGAGGATACACTTGGTATGATTTCAGTCTTCTTAAATTTGCTGAAGCTACTTTTGTATCTTAGCATAAGGTCTATCATTGAGAGTATTTCATATGTACTAGAAAATAATGTATAGTCTTGTGTTCTAGAATAAAGTAATTTGTGAAGGTCAATTATAATATATCAATTTGCTGTAAAGTATCATTTGAGGCTGTTTGATTTTCTGTTTGGATTATCTATTCATGACTTTCAATGAGTGTTTAGGTCCCACACTATAATTGGTTTTTTGTCAGTTTCTTTCTTTGGTTCTGTTTTCTATTTCTTTTCCATTTGGATGACTTCTCCTTGGCTGTCAATGTGGTGCCTAGCTTCCCTACTATACTTGTGTTTTAGTCAGTTTCTCCCTTTGATTCTGTTGGTAGTTGCTTTGTAAATTTTGGGGCTTTCTGATTGAAGACATATATATTAATAATTGTCATGTCTTCTTGTTTTATTGTCTCCTTTGTCATTATAAAGTGTCCATCATTGTCTCCTGTTACCTTTCTTATTCTACAGTCTGTTTCATCAAATATAACTATCTGAGCAGCAAATACACAGTACAGCTAATTCTGGTGACAGAAAAAAAAAAGCTACATTCTCTTATTTTTGGGTATGATTTGCTTCGAGTATCATTTTCCATCCTTTTACTCTGAGTCTGTATTTGTCCTTGTAGCTGAGATGTGTCTCTTAGAGGCAGTATGTGGTTAGATTTTGTCTTTTGATCCAATCTGCTACTCTGTGCTGCTTATTGGTAAGTTTATTCTATTTGCATTTAAGATTATTATTGATATCTGACAATTTTCTATAGCCATATTATCTTTTGTGTTCTGGTAGCATGGTGTCTTCATTGTTTCTTTTTTTTCCTTCTATAAGTTATTTTAGGTTGGTAGTGTGCTATAATTTATTCCTCTGTTTTCTTTTTTTATGTTATGTGTCTCAGTTTAAATTTAAACCTATACTTTCTCCTTTTGTATATTTTTGTTGTCCCAAGTTATCCCTATTTATTTTGAATTTTTGTTTCAAGTCAATCTTTAAGTATTTCCTGAAATGCCAGCCTTGTGCTGGAGAATTCCCTCAGGTTCTGTATGTCCAAAAAGGTCTGTATTTCTCCTTCATATCTAAAAAATAACTTTTCTGGGTAAATTATTCTTGGCTGGTAATTTCTCTCTTTTAATAATTTGAACATTTGATTTTATTCCTTCCTGGCTTGTAAAATTTCTGCTGAAAAATCTGATGATAATCTAATGAGATTTCCTATATAGGTTAAGGTTAGGCTGACCAGAAATATCATTTTAAATGGAACAGAAAACACTGGTACTGTTCTTTTCAAACAGTATGTATGGTCAGCCTAGCCTTGCTAGGGCTAAATTCAAGGTGTCAGTAGGTTGACCATACATACCATTTGAAAGAATACTGTATTGTTACTTTCTGTTCCATTTAAAATGCTGTGTCTGATCAGCCTAGTTAGTCTTATTTTTAATGACTGCCTTGAGAATTCTTTCTTTGTCATTGATCTTTGGCAGCTTCAATATAACATTTCTTGCCGAAGGTGTGTTAAGATTCAGGTAGTTTGCTTCTTGGATTTGAGGATGCAGTTTTTTCCAGAGGTTTGGGAAGTTCTCATCAACTATTTGAGTAGCCTCTTAGTGCCCTTTTCACTTTCTTCTTCTGGAATACCAATTTTTCTCATGTTGCTCTTTTTGATGAAGTCAATTATTTCTTGTAAAGTTTTTTATTTAATTCTTATGTCTGTCTCTTATTTCATCTGTGTCATTTCCATATTTCTATCTTTGATATCACTAATCTTTTTTTTCTTCTATTCAGCTCTACTTTTCATGCTGGCCACTTTATTCCTTATCTTTTTCACTAAGTTCTTTATCTCCAGAATTTCTTGTTGTTGTTGTTGTTGTTTTAATTTCAATCTCTTGGTAAAGTATTTTTTTTTAATTCATTGATTTTATTTCTGAGATCACTGAACTGCCTACCTCTGTTTTCTTGCATCTTATTGAGGTTTTTGGTTTGTTTTTTTTTTTTCAGAATTGCAATCTTAAGTTCTATGTCATTTAAAGAATGTATTTTTGTATCTTTACATTCATTTTCTAGAGATTTTTTAATTTCCTTTCTGAGCAGACCTGTTCATTGGTTTATTCATATTAGTTATTGGATCATTTCTCTTTCTAGACATCTATAAGAGTGGATTCTGCAGCTGGTAGATATAAACAGGTTTTTCTGTATTTGTTTTTGTTTTACAGTAGGCATTATCATAGCATTTTATTTTCTCTTGTGTTATCCCTTCTTCTCACAGTGGGTTTTTTTCCTTCTAGGTAGGCTTCTCCTCTTTGACCTAGTCTCCTTTGTCTCAGTGCACCCTACTCCCCTGGTCAAAAAATGTAGGGGACTATGGAGCTCTGAGCCTCTTTTTTCCTGGCCTTAGATATGTTTGCCCACCCTCCACCTTCTCCCTTTTTCTCTCTCCTAGACCACAGTGAACTTCGAGTTGGGTCCTGCAACCCTGTCTCTACACTTCTCCCTTCTCTCCTCCCCAGTTAACCCCCTTTTGCCCATTTTTAGGTATTTTGATGTAATGAGTGAGTATCTCAGTTGTGTTAAAGTGTTGCATAAGGAATCTTTTGTTAAATTATAGTTCAATTTGTTGTAATTTCCAGGGGAGTTTTTCAAGAGCTGCTCTCATGCTGCCATTTGATTAGCTGAATATTGTCTATTTTTAACTTATCTCATTTCTTACTGGTTCTATTTAAAGCTATACATTTTCTTCAAAGTTAGTATTTGTTCAACTGTGACCCACAAATTTCAATGTGTAGATTTTTTTATTATCATCCAGTTCTAAGTATTTCTTAATTTCTTCTATGATTTTCTTTTTTTATTCAAACATATGGTGGGAAATTTTTTTATCTATTTTTTATTATCATTGTTAATAATTTTTAATTAAATTTCATTGAGATCAGGAAACATAGCTGCTATTGTTTACTTGAAATTTGTTAAAACTTCCTTTATGGACTAATTCAAGGTACAAATTTCTATCAGGTCTTGACTTCTCAGGAATATATACTCTGCCTATTAAGTATATAGTCTTCATCATATGTACTAGAATAATCTTATTAATTGCATTTTGTAATATATAAAATTTTCTTTTTTGATTGTTTAATCTATTATTTTCTAAGAGGAGTACATAAAATCTGTACTTTAATTGCTAAATTTTTAATTTTTCCCCCAAATTCTGCAACTTATTACTTTATATATTCTGGTGTGGAATTTTAAGAAAGTATGTGTTTATGATAATTATATCTTCTTGCTCTAATTCTCTTTGTATATAAAGTATATTAAAAACACTGTTTTATTGTTTTAAATTTTATTGTGTCAGTTATTAAGCTGCTTACCCCAACTTTACTCTGACCTATGGTTGACTGGTCTTTTTTATCTTTCTATCTTTCTGTGTCTTGTTTTAAGTGCGTCTGATGAAGATCACATATTCTTAAATCTTGTTTTCTTAATCTAATCTGAAATTCTAGATTTTTAGTTGATGAGCTTAAATTATTTGTATTTATTTATTCAACTATATTTCAGCCATCTTATTTTACCCTTTTTGTTTTTCTCTTCCATGATTTTTATTTGGATAGAATTACTTTTTTTCTGTTGGGGGAAAGACATCCTCTTTTTGTTTCTATTGTAGTTGCTCTTAATGGCAGACATATTGATTTATTTTTATTGATTTCTTAAAGTTATCAACACGAATAACTTTTACTGTCAAGAAATTTCTTTAGCATGCTTCTATGTCTAGGCTTACCATATGTACTATTTGAAATAAAATAGTATCCTTTTTTTGTATTTCCTGACTGTCCAGTCATTTTAATTAAAGTGCCAATTTTGTCTCATTTTTAAGTTTTTGTAAAGAACTGAATGTTGATTGTTTGTTTATCATAAGTCTCTATGCTAATCAATGCATGCAGTAAAAGTACTAGTATGATGAAAGAGGAAGTTTCATTTACTTTATCCAGTCAGGGCCAGGCTTCTTGAGCTAGTGATGATCAGACATGCCCCCTTACTTGTTTGTAGTGGTAAACAATTCAGGAGATCATTCCTTAATGACATTCAGTGTATGGGAACCAGGAGGGTCTCAATACACAAGAACTACTGAAAAGGCTCACCTGGCTGTTTGCTTCTATTGGGTTAAAATTGTAGGATGCAGTGACTGTGAGTTTACTGTTATTTCTACCATCACTCCACCCATAGAGATTATTTCTGCCCTATTCAGACTTTTCAGACTCATATTTCAGTTCAACAGGTTATTAGCTCTTTTTTTTTTTCTTACATTGAAACTCTCTGGTGAGAGAGTTATCATATACTGGCTTGTGGTAGTACTCGGGGTGTTCATTCCTCTTTTTTCCTTTTAGGTGTATGTTTATAATTTTTGCAATCTGGCCATTGCAGTCCTGCCTTAGAGTGTTTAGTGTGGTTTGACATACAGATTATTTTACTGCTCATGTGATCATTTTATAAGTACTTCACTGATATATACAGAGATCAAGTGTCTACATTCCAAACACGTTAGTTTAATTGAAATAGATAATATTTCAGCTACAAAAGTAGTCATTAACATTGAAAATATTGTAAACAATTTAGAGTTCAAAAAAAATAAAGTGTTGTAACTATCAATGTTAAAAAAAAACAAACTGAAAATGTTAGTAGATTCAGGAGAAATTAATGAGGCTAAATTTTTTGAAGTAGTTGAGAATTTCTATGAAACCAACTTAGAATATATCAACAAGTGGTAGTGCAGTGTAGGAAACCCTGAGAAGTTTAAATGGGTACTACTAAGGAAGAAACCTGAATGGAAATAAAATACAAAACAGCCTGAATGAGGAACTCATCAAACAGAAACAGAAAAAACTGATGTATTCAATCAGTAAACCCTCATAAATTCTACAATTGTGGGGTGGTTGAATACATGGAATATAGAAAACATTACTGTACTTGATAGTTGGGTAAAGACTTTTCCTGAAATGATCAAAAAATTCAATTCCTAGACTTTCAAGACTTTTATAGTATTGTAGGGTTTATTCTTTGTCTTACAGGAAGTATAGCACCTATTGAAAGAATGTTTTCTGTTATGAACAGTATGTGGTAAAAAAAAATCTTGATTAAGTGTTGAGACAATGAGGGCTATGTTAGTTGTAAAACAATTTTGTCATGGAGTGTGAGAACTTTTATGATAACGTGTTGAAAGACCAAAATTTGCTGCATAAGATTACTTCATTGAAAAAATATTCATGGTATGAACATGGGGAAATACAGTCCTCCTCTATATCTACCTAAGTTTTTGTGTGAGTTCTGTCACTGAAGAATAATTGTTGGGAGTTCCCTGGTGGTGTAGTGGCTTAGGGCTTCAGCGATGGCGCTGTCAGCGCTGTGGCCTGGGTTCATTTCCCGGCCAGGGAACTACCCACATACCCCCTCCCCCCTGCAAATTAAAAAAAAAAAGAATAATTGTTAGCTCAACATGTCATAAAACTTTTATTATCATCTTATTTCTTCATGAATATGGGATATTGCATAGCCCTGTTCTATTTTTGTCATCCTAATATTCTGCTTTTGTCTCAAGAAAATATGGTTAGATTATTTATTCCCTTTAATTCCCTATATACAGCCATTGTTAATAATTACATATTTTGTTCTGGTTCACTGTATGTGTACTTTCCTTTTTTTATTTCTTTGATACTGAACTTTATTTCTTACAATAAACTTACATGCTAATTATTACTCTTAACTTCCAAATTTCTCCTGATTGGGAACTTTCTCCAAGATTATTTGATGGTGGTTTGTATGAAATGACCTTGCAAACGAAGAGTATTTTCTATTATATTCTCATATTTGAATTACATTTAATTACATTTCAAAAATTCTAGTTCAGTTACTTTTCTTCAATACTTTAAAAATATTACTTTGTTATATTTTTATATCTAATGTTGGTATTGAGAAATGTAATATCAATCTGGTTCATTTCCTTTAATGAGGAATTATTCTCTGGAAGCTTTTAAAATGTCTCTTTGTCTTTGATATTCTTTAAATTTGCTATTAAATTTCTCGGTGTGAATATTTTTTTCTGGTTGTTTTTTTTTTTTTTTTTTTTTGGCCCTATATGTGCCCTTTAAAGCTAGAAGTTTTTATCTTTAATATTATAAAATTAATCCTTATTATTTGCTTAAGTTTTTATCCTCTCTCTTTCTATTCTCCTATGAATGCTATCAATTGTATATTTGCACTCGTCCTGTCATATCCCTTAGCCTTTATTTTATTTTTTCTCTATATTCTATCTTGTTTTCTCTTAATAAATTATTCAATCTTATCTTGTTCATTAATCCATTTTTCTGCATCATTCTTGCTGATATTCCAATGCATATACTTTATTTCAATATCACATCCTTCATTATTGCTATGTTCTCTTGGTTCTTATTAATAATTTCTTATTCTTGCTTCATACTACTAATAAGTGTGTTTATCATGTATATTTTAAATTCTTGATACATTCTGTCACAATACTACTGCTTAAGATGGTATATCTTGCTCAGTTTATTGTGTTTCATTTATAATAATTCTACTACTCATTAGGGGTCTAGTGGTATTTTGTTTTGTACTGTGTGTAAGCAGGAAAGCATTAACTATTCTGCCAAGTATTATATAATGAGAATGGTTTTAAGGTCAGGAGATATAGGAGGGAAGGTAGAAAACCCTGGGCACTACAAAACCACTATGTACACTTCACTTTGCTGCCGCTCCAGTGGCAAATTTTCTGATTAAGATTTCACCTTTAAATACTTAGGAATAAGCACTACTAAAAGGAGGAAGTCTTTCTACATTATAACCCCATTATCCCTGAGTCTCTGAAAGGGAAGGGATGAAGAATAATGGTCTAAATGCCGATGGTCTCTCAATGGCTACTTTTAGCCACATCTCAATGCAAGAAAGTTCTGGAGCTACTCTTATTGCTCCTGGGCAATTGCTTCTAATTTCTGTGGTAAAGAAGTGGGCATTGACTCTCCCCCCGTCATTCCCCAAAGGGTTAAAGCCAAGCCCGCTGTAAAGAATTACAGCCAGGCCCACTGTAATGGATTAAAGCCATGCCCACCACCCAGGCTTGACCCTAATAATCAATGCATGTCTGGGGTTGAGAAATTCCTGGGACTGATATTTACTGTGCATGTACTGCCTTATGTAACCATGAAAATCCAAATAACTGCTACTGGGCAGATGCAGCAAGATGCCACTTTTGTTTGAATACATATATATAGTCCCAGGTGTGCAATAAAATAGCTTGCTTGCTGGCTTGTTTATGTTCCCCATATGTCAGCTCCACAAGTGTTTTTTTCAACTGGGTGTACCACTGCCAAAACCTGTCCTGCCTGGAAACCTTGACAATGGCATTTGGTGTAGTAGGCAGGATGAGTGGTCGTATATTTGGCCACATGACAGCTCCAGAAGACTGAGATTAGGCCAACACCTGAGGATATCAAGAAGGCCCTGGAATCTATGGATCCAAACGTTCTGCCAGCACATGGGGAGGTGGCCAGCTGGGTAGCCTGGATGTTTCTGGCAGTTCTGCAGCACACCAGCTGGGAGATGCAGGAGCAAGCCCAACAGATACGCCAGTTGCAGTGCCGGGAGGAAAAGCTTGAAGAGTGCCTGGTGGGGACTGAATGTATGCTATAGGGCTCAGAGGAGTCTGTACAGTTCTCCAGGGCAGGTAGCCCAATATCTATATTGCAGACTCACCACTTAGTGCTACAAAAGGTCAACCTGGAGCAGTCAATGGGGCCGGGTGGCCAGCTGCAGGGTTCCCCCAGGCCAAGCAGCATATGACAATGACTGTGTACTTGCCCACTGAATTATGGGAATTGACAAAGGTACTGCAAAGGGCTGGGGAAATGGTACCGGGCTGGCTATTGAGATTATGGGATGAGGTTGCAGAAGGAACAGAGTTGTCCCTGATGAAATGTCTCAAATGGCTTCTATCACGGTACTCCCCTCCTTGAGGCAAAGGCTACAAAATCATTCCCTGATCAGTTGGTTAATGGCAGTGGCCCAAACAGTTTGAGCAGATGCCAGTGAATTGCCTGAGACTGTGAGCAACTTGTCCACAATACTCAGACCTAGTGCAAATTATACAGGAGATGGGTATGCACCAGATGATGTTTTGGATACTCTACAATAGTCCTAATTAGTAAGTTTTCACTACTAGGATGAAGGACCTCATCCTAGCATCAGCACCCCCAGGAACTTTCAGGACTATGGCAACTCTGCTGGCTCCCTATGTAGATCAACTGGTGCATAAAAACAGCTGCCCTCACTCAATTGGGGGATGTGGAAGTGAAGCAAAAGAAAAAAGGCAGCCAGGTGAGGCCGCTACAGGGTCCCAAGAGGCCCCTACCCAAAGGATGCCCAAAACAGATGTGGTTTGACCTATTAGCTGTGGGAGTAGTCACAGACAAAATAGAGCATCAGCCTATAGGAGTGCTGCTAGCTCTGTGGAAACAGCTGAAACCTGAGCAACAGATTACTCCCCTGCTTGCTATTACACTCCCAATTCGGGAGTTAAGGACTGACTGATTTTTACCCAGACTAGGGGTCTGGCTGAGTTACCCGGCTGAGTGGGGACCCAGGGAACCAGAAGCCACCTATTGAACTTGCTATTTACTAGTCCCACCATAGTGTGCAGCGGCTACTAGCCCATGTGGACACTGGAGCCACTAGCACTTCGCTGTATAGAAACCTGGATCACTTTAGCAGTCCTACAGCCACCATGGAGGGATATGGAGGCTAGATGATATGGGTCCAACAAGCAGTTTTGACCCTGAGCATAGGGTGATTGCCCTCACAAGACTACAAAGTCTATGTCTCCCCTATCACAGAATATATTCTAGAGGTGGATGTGCTGGAAGGCTTGGCAATCTTACAAATGATGGGAAAATTTCACCTTCATATACAAGTGGTGAAGACTATTGTTTGGGGACATCCCCATCATGCCCCCTTGATATTGCTCCAGGCTACCCGTGTTGTATATATGAAGCAAAATCAGCTACAAGGAGGGCATGAAGAAATTGGTTATATCATTCTCAAGCTTGAAGAAGCCCAGATAATCCACCCAATGCATAGCCCTTACAATTCTCCTATATGGCCAGTGAAAAAGTCTGATGGCTCCTGGAAAATGACTATGGACTATCAGGAGCTGAACAGTGTAGTGCCCCTGTTGCAGGCAGCAGTTCCCAATGTTGTGGATCTTAGGGATAAACCCACACCTGAAATGGGAGAGTATCAATATGTTGTGGATTTGGCAAATGCTTCTTTCTCCATAGATATAGTGCCAGAGGGTCAAGAACAGTTTGTCTTCATGTGGGAAAGACAACAATGGACTTTCCTGGTGCTTCCCCAGGGATATCTGCACAGTCCCACCCTGGGCCACATGGCAGAAGCCAGCAAGGGTGCATCTGTTCCATTATATTGATGATATAATGCTAACCTCTGATTCTTTTGCAGAGCTTGAGACTACGGCCACCAGTCTATGAGAAGCCCTTGAAACCTGGGGGTGGGCCATCAACGAAGACAAGGTCCAAGGTCTTGGGTTGTCTGTCAAATTCTTGGGAGTTGTCTGGTTAGGTAAGACTAAGGTTATGCTGGAGGCAATCATAGATAAGATACGGGCATATCCCTGGCTGACAACAGTGAAGCAATTGCAGACCTATTTGGGTTTGTTGGGCTATTGGAGGGTGTTTGTTCCTCATTTAGCCACTTTTACTCACCCCTTACATCATCTGATATGGCGAGGGGCTGCTTGGGATAGGACCCCAGAGATAAAACAGTCATTTTGAGCCACCAAGCAGGTAGTGACTTATGCCCAAACCCTACAGGTGGTTGACACCACCCCACCATTCCTTTTAACGGTGTCAGTGGATGACAATGGGTTTGGATGGGGCTTGTAGCAGAAATATGGGACTCGTGAGTTTTTGGTCTCAATTGTGGGAAGGGGTGGAAGCCCACTACTCCCTTATAGAGAAACAGCTAGCTGCTATTTATGCTGCCCTTTTGGCTTGTGAGGCCATAGCAGGTCCCAATCTTATAACCATCCAATAAAGGTATCTGGTAGAGGGCCGGTTGTGGTCTTGGTTACAGATGCCATGGACAAACCCCTACCTTGACCAAATGGTAGGCCTATTTGGGACAAAGGGCCCACTTTTCATCCAGCCCTTTATCAAATCAATTGCATGCCTTGTTGGACCTATAGAATTTCAAGTAGAAGAGCCATCCCCACCGATGGAAACTGAAATATCTATAGCTAGTCCCTACTTAGAGGGGCAAGCCCCTATTCCATCAGATGCCTAGTATAAATATGGCTGCTGCTGAGGGCAACCTTCTACATGGGCAGCTGTGGCAATACAGCCTTCTACAAATGAATTCTGGTATGAGACAGGGACTGGACAATCCAGTCAATGGGCTGAATTGAGGGCTATGTGCTGATGAATAACTCAGACCTTATACACCTCTGTACAGACAGTTGGGCAGTATACAAAGGTTTAACATTCTGACTCCCCCACTGGGAAGCCTAAGATTGGCCAATAGGGCACCATCCATTGTGGGGAAGGGCTCTTTGGCAGGACTTATATAAATGGGGTCTCCAGGAGGGGGCCACCATTTCCCATGTTCCAAGACATAATCCTTTAAAGATGCCTGGAAATGATGCTGCTGATGTACTTGCTTAAGTGAGGGCAAGCCAGTTACTGCCCCACCCGGGAGAGCCAGGTCCCTGGCTACATCGTAAGCTGGGACATGTTGGAGCCCAAACCATGGAACAGGTAGCTCATTGATGGGGTATGTCCCTGACTCTGGCACAATGTCAGCAGGCTATGCAAGAGTGCCAAGCTTGTGCAAAACAGCAACCCCACTGGCACCAATCCCTATGAAAACTGGGTATTGTGCTAAGGGGTGGGCAGCCCTGGCCAAAATAAACATGGAGGTACAAGTCATTGCCTCCTCCACGGAAGACCCATTAACCTCTTGGTAGAACTCCTTAGGATTCACCTGGCTGTGGATACTAATGATCCTAGTGATTATTGCTAGCAGTATGGTAGCCTTTTGCTGTGCCCTATATTGCTGCTGTGGGCTATGAGCTCAAGGATGTATATTATGGGCAAAGTCCCATGCAGCAGCCATGTAGGGGTGAAATGTCAGTCTCCAAAGGGTTAAAGCCAAGCCTGCTGTGAGGAATTACAGCTAAGCCCACTGTAACAGGTTAAAGCCAGACCCGCTGCCCAGGCTTGACCTTGGTATAATAATCAGTCCATGTTTGAGGTTGAGAAATTCCTGGGGCTGACATTTACTGTGCATGTTCTGCCTTATGTAACCATAAAAACTCAAACAACTGCTACCGGGCAGATGTGGCAAGATTCCACTTTTGTTTGAATGCATACATATAATCCCAGGTGCACAATAAAGTAGCTTGCTTGCTGGCTTGTTTATGTTCCCCCTATGTCAGCTCTGCATGTGTTTTTTCAACTGGGGGTACCACTGCCAAAACCTGTCCTGCCTGGAAACCTTGGCAATGACACCCCCAAAGTGAGAAAGGGGCAAAAGTATAACTCAGAGGTCTCCAAATTGTGGGCCATGGACCACTATTGGTCTGTGGCTTGTTAAGAACCAGGCCACAGAGCCAGAGGTGAGTTGTGGGCAAAGGAGCAAAGCTACATCTGTATTTACAGCTGCTCCTCATCACTCCCATTACAACCTGAGCTCTACCTCCTATAAGATCAGCTGTAGCATTAGATTCTCATAGGAGTATGAACCCTATTGTGAACTGTACATATGAGGGATCTGGGTTTCATGTTCCTTATGAGAATCTGATGCCTGATAATCTGAGGTGGAGCTGAGGTTGTGATGCTAGCATTGGAGAGTGGCTGCAAATACAGATTTATATTAGCAGAGAGGTTTGACTGCACAGAGACCATAATAAATCAATTGCTTGCAGACTCATATCAAAACCCTATTAGTGAGTGGTAAGTGACAATTAAGCTGCATCTGGTGACAGGCTTCATAGTGGCAAGTGAGTTGACATACTTCAATTGTACAACTGCATCTGGTGGCAGGCTTTAAGTCAGGATACAATACTTATTTTAGTCTGTGCATGGCTCACCCATTATTTTATTTACCACTCCAATCCATATCTTTTTCCCGCATTGAACACTTGTCTCAGTCACAGTTTTGTAAGGCCACAAGCTAACCCTAGCCAAAATGAGTGAAAAACAAACATCACTGGAGAGCTTCTTTGAAAAAAGGAAAAGATCCAATGATGCAACAGCAGAAGACCCTAAGATAGCCAACAAAAAGAAAGCTGCATTTAAAAGAAAATACTAAGAGGTCTACTTAAATTACAGGTTCATTGCAACAGGTGATTCACATTCTCCGAGTCTGCTTTGTATAATATATGACAACTGGCTATGCAATGAAGCCATGAAAACTTCATGACTAGTTTGCCACATGGAGACCAAGCACCTTGCATTAAAATACAAGCCTTTAGAGTTTTTCAAAAGAAAAAATGTGAGCACAAATATCAGAAGCAATTATTGAAGGCCATTACTTTATCAAATGTGTCTGTTCTGAGACCATCATTCTTGGAGGCTAACCACATTGCTAAAGCTAAGAAGCCCTTTATTATTGGTGAAAAGTTGATTCTGCCTGCTGCTGAGGACATTAGTCATTAACTTTTAGGAGAAGCTATGGTTCAAAAGATGGCACGTGTTCCTTATTCAGCTAGCACCATAACTAGATAAGTTGGTGAAATAGCAGAGGAGATTGAGGCACTCTTGTTAGAGAGGATTGAGAAATAGTGAGTCACCATGGTATGTAATTCAGGTTGATGAGTCTACTGATGTTGACAACAAGGCAACAATGTTGTTTTTGTGCAATATATTTTTCAGGAGGATGTGCATGAGGATATGTTATATGCACTTTTGTTGCCAACCAACAACACAACTGCAGAACTATTCAAGTCTTTGAATGATTACATATCAGAAAAACTGAATCGGTCATTTTGTTTCAGTATATGCATAAATGGAGTGGCTGCCATGACTAGATGGCTTTCCAGTTTCACTACTTGGGTCAAAGAGATCACTTTTAAATGTCAGTTTATGCACTGTGTCATCCATAGAGAAAGGCTAGCTGGAATATGTCACCTGAACTTGACAACTTGTTGCAGGATGTGATTAAAATTATCAACCACATTAAAGTATATGTTCTTAACTCACATCTGTTTATGCAGCTCTATGAGAATATGGACACAGAACACACAAGTCTTCCCTTATACACAGAAGTGAGATGGCTGCGGAATATAAAACTGAAAGCAAAGAAAAAAAGAAATGAACAAATAACCCATGGACACAATCAATAGTTTAATGTTTATTTGGGGACGAGTGGGTTAGGGAGGGGAGAAATGGGAGGGGGTGGGAGAGGAGCGGGGGAAGCTAAATATAAGGTGATGGAAAGATAAGTCACATTAGGTGGTGAACTTATTATACATCAAGTTGACAATGCACTGTAGAATTGTATGCCTGAAACCTATGTAATCCTTGCTAACAGATGTCACCCCAATTAAAAAAAAAAAAAAAAGATCACTGGTCAGAGTTTCTGAGGTATGAGAGCAAGTCCAAAGATTTTTCTTTAGAAAACAATCACCACTAACAGCACATTTTAGTGACATAGAATGGGCCACAAATCTTGTTTATTTGTGTGACATATTCAATCTGCTCAAAAAACTGAATCAGTCACTTCAGAAAAACAAGTGTCTGAGTAGGCAGATAAAAGTGGCTCCATTAAAAGCCAAAATGAAATTACAAGCGGGGTGGGGGGTGTGATGAGTGAATATTGGGATTTTTTTAGACTTATTGAGGTGACATTGACTAATAAGAATTACATAGGTTCCAGGTGTGCAATTCTACAATTTATGGTCTATGTGTTACAATATGTTTTCACCACCCAGTGTCAGATCTCTTTCCATCACTTTATATTTGACTTCCTCTCCTTCCTCTCCCACCCTTTCCTTTCTCTCTCATCCCCCTCCCCTTGCCCTCAGGAAGCCTCTAAACTGTTGACTGTATCCATGAGTTTTTGAATTTTTATTGTCATTAGTTTCTATGTATTTTTAAATCTCTTCCTTTATTTCTTCTTTGGTCCAGTCATTCATTAGTAAGATGCTCAATTTCTATGTATATGTGATTTTTTTTCTGCTTTCTTTTTGTAGTGGACCTCCAATTTCAATATTTTGTGGTCTGAAAATACACTTGGTATGATTTCAATTTTATTGAATTTACAGAGGCTAGTTTTGTGTCCCAACACATGGTCTATCCTTGAGGGTGTTCCATGTGCAGTATAAAAGAAGGCATAATCTTTTGTTGGTGGATGAAGTGTCCTGTAAATGTCTTTTATGTCCAATTGCTGTAATGTATCATTTAAATCTGATATTTCCTTAATTGTTTTGTGTTTGATAAACTGTCCATTGCTCTAATAGGGGTGTTTAGGTCCCCTGCCATAATTTTGTTTTTGTCACTTTTGCCTTCAGATCTGTTAATAATTGTTTTGTATATTTTGGTGCTTCCTGATTGGAGACATATATTAATGGGTGTCATGTCTTCTCCTTGTTGTATTGTCCCTATTATCACTATGAAATGTCCATCTTTGTCACTTATTGTCTTTTTTATTCTGAAGTCTCTTTTGTCAGATATAAGTATGGCAACTCTTGCTATTCTTCAGATGCCATTTTTCTTGGAGTATTGTTTTCCAGTTTTTTACTCTGAATCTGTGTTTGTCCTTATGGTTGAGGTGTGTTTCTTGGAGACAGCATATAGAAGGGTTTTGTTTTTTAATTTGGTTTGCTATTCTGTACCTTTTTATTGGTGAGTTCAGTTCATTTACATTTAGGGTGATTGATATATGAGGATTTCCTATGGCCATTACTTCCTTCTTTTTTTCAATTTATTTTGTTGGCCTAACTTTTTCCCTTTTATTTTGATTTTTTTGTTTCAGGTCAAAGAATCTCCTTCAGTATTTCATGAAATGCTGGCACCATACTGTAGAATTCCCTCAGCTTCTCTATGTCTGAGAAGGTCTTCATTTCTCCATATCTTAAGGATGATTGTGCTAGAAAATTTATTTTTGACTAGAAGTTTCTGTCTCTTAATATTGTGAATATTTGATTCCACTTCCTTTTGGCTCTTAGAGTTTCTGTTGAGAAGTTTGATGATAGCCTGATGGGCTTTCCTTTAAAGGTTATAGTGTCTCTTCATCTTTGATCTTTGACATCTTCAGTATAATGTGTCTTGAAGAAGATTTGCTAAGATCCAGGTAGCTGGGGGAGCTATTTTCTTCTCAAATTTGGGGTTCTACATTTTTCCATAGGTTTGGGAAGTTTTTGTCTACTACTTGTTTGAGTATGCTCTCTGTAGAGTTTTTTTTCTGCACCTGTTTTTAGACCTATTATTTTAATATTGTTTTTTCTAATGGAATCAGATAGTTCTTGTACAATTCATTCAGTCTTTTTGACTCTAAAGTGCCTGTCTTTCGATCTTCAATATCACTAATTCTTTCTTCCATCTGGTTGGTTATTTTCTATTGAAGTTAGTTCATTTCTCAGGTCTTTTATTTCATTATCTCTGAAATTTCTATTTTTTTATATTTTTAATTTCTTTCTTTAAATGTTCATTTTGTTCATGGAATTCTTTTGTGGTTTCATTCATCTCAGTCAGAGGGTTCTGCCAATATTTTTCTTATCCTCTGAGAGATTTTAGAACTGCGACCTTTCATTCTGTGTCACTTAGATCATATATTTCCAGATGTATAAGATACTTTATTGGGTTTTTTTTCATTTTCTTCCTGTGCTGCTTTGAATCTTAAGGTACTCATATTTTTTGAAGTGTTTAAAGAATTTCTTGTTCTGAGCATAAGGGCTTTTCTCATGGCAGATATGGAGAGGTCGCTCTGTGTTTTTTCAGTTGGTATCACTATAATGTCTTTAGTAGTGAAGACACTAGGTGGTGCTGGGGGACAAAGTATGGGAGAGAGCCAGGGAGGAGTGGCTAAGCCATATCACCAGCCTTTACTTGAGTTTATGGGCAGTGGAGTCTGCAATCACTCTACTTCCTGTGGTTCTTCAGGGATTCTGAAGGAGAGGGGGAAGGCTGATGGAATGCAAACAGTAGTAGCCTGCACACATGTTGGTCAGGGCTGAGTGCTTACTGCCAGCTCATCCTTTCTATTTTCTCCTGAGCTCATATTTTACCCAAGACCATGTTTCAATGTTTCAGCATTTTCATGGCAGCGACTCTGTTTTACATGCCCAGAAGTGACCATAATGGCTCTGGAGCTAGGGGCTCTACTTCTGCCTAGGGCAGTTAAGGTGCTTTGTTCAACCTCTGAGTCACCCAAGAAACTCTACTTGGGCCCTAATGTGCTGCTGCGTGGTCCAACTCATCCACTGTCTCACTGAGGTTCAGCTGCTCTCACCTACACTCTTGACTCCACCTGGCCTCCTTCCCAGCTGATATCATGTTTCTCAGCCAGTGTCCCCTGGCTCCTTCCTAGTTTCTTCACTCAGACCCAGTTGGGTCAGGTCAAAATCCTCATTTATGTTTTTTCTTGTTCTGCTCCTTCCCTCCCTCCCTCTTCTCCCCTTTCTCTGACCTTTAAGTGCTTTCTTTCAATGCATGGATCTCTCACCTGAGACTGTGCCACTCAGGGTTCCCCACGTTGAATCCCTGCCATGCAATTGTATTTTTCAGAAGAGGTTTCAAGTTTCCCCTCTCTGCTCACCATCTTGCCTGTTCGCTGAGATTTTTGACACTTTTCAAACCAGCAGAAATTTTGAAAGAGTCTGAGCCAGAGCCTTCTTTTTCCCAACTGATGGGAGAGAAAAAAGTGTTACATATCTCATTACTGAATATCACCATGATGATTTTTGAAGTACTCCCCCTTAGAAAGCTATGCACTGATGCCAACACCTAGTCCACCATTCAAAGGAACTTTGAAACTCTTTCTGGAATGGCCATCAAAGCTATTATCATAGTACCCTGATGTACTGAATGTCATAAAAAATGTCTTCCTCTCAAAATTTTATTCATCTTCAGGTAAAGAAAAAAGTCATTGGGTGAGTAAGGAGGATGTTCCAATACCATTATTTCTGTATTGGCTAAAAACTCCCTCACAGACAGTGCTGTGTGAGCTAGTGCATTGACCTAATGCAAGACCCATGAGTTGTTGGTTTAAAGTTCTGGTTGTTTTAATCTACTTCATGCAGCCATTTCAGCACTCCTAATAGTAAACTTGGTTGGCTGTTTGTCTAGTTGGTACAAATTCACAATGAACAATCTCTCTGATATGGAGAATGTTTAGCAACATTGTTTTGACTCTTGATTTGAACTGATAAAATTTTTTGGTCATGGAGAATCATCTGACTTCCATTGTGCACTTAGACACTTTGTTTCAGGGTCATATTTGTACTCTTATATTTCATCACCAGTGATAATATGACTCAGAACATCATCTTACCTCTCCAAAACATCATGGCCAACTTTGACTCTCCTTTGCTTTTTTTCATTGGTGAGCTCCTTTGGGACCACTTTTGCACATACCTTTCTCATGCCCAGATTTTCAGTTAAGATTTTTATAACTTCATCTTATCCATGTTTACTTAGTCTACTATGCTTCTCACAATTGGTTGACCATATTAAGGCACAATTCAATAAATTTTTTCAATGTTTTAGTGAGTTCTGCTCATTACTGGCCTGCCTGACCTTTCTTAATCAGTGACGCTTTCTCTCCCGTCAGAAAAATGTTGAATCCATTTGTTTACTGCCATTTTCTTCATGGCATTATCCCCATAAACTTGGAGTGAAATGTTCCTGGTTTCACTTCCACTCTTGCCAAATTTAACAAGAAATTTAATTTTTGTTTGTTGCTCTAATTCAAGCCTCAATATTCTCACAATGGCACACAAAAACATGCAACAATAATGAATGCTACTAAGCAAGATACTGCTATACATTGACATGAACACAGCTGTGGGACACAGATATACCAAGATTATGAAACCTTACTGAGTGGTATATACAGTGTTGCCAATGTAAACTAACAGTGGTAAGTTTATAAACTTAATTGTCAGACATCATATATATTCTAAAAACTCTTGTACATGTGCACCAGGAGATATTTTTAAATGTAAGGAAAGCATTCTGCTCAAGATATTTGCATTGTTTTCTCTGCCTGGAACATTCCTTCCTCAGATTATTGCATGCTTTTTTCTCTCATCTTCAAGTTAGTTTTCAAGTGTTCACATTTTCAATGAGGTCTGTTCTGAACAGTGTTTAAAATCAAAATTTCATTCCCAATTCAAGCACTCCTTATCACTCTCTATGTCTTGTTTCTACACACTTACTACATTCTAACAAATCACATAATTACTTTTTGTCTGTTTCTTTCACCCAGAATTTAAGTTTATTAAGAGTAAGGATTTGTTTTTGCCTCTTTTGTTCATTGATGAATCTCCAGAATCTAAAGCAATAGCTGACATATGGTGGGCATTCCACTGAAATAATAAAGTTTTGTTTATTTTAGCAGAAAAACATGCAAATAACCTTAATTTCCATTGACATGGAAATGAATAGTGTGACATATTTATACAAGGACATGTTATGCAATAGTGAAATAAATTCACTACATGTATCAACATATAAATTCAAAAATTTGAAAAGTAAACAATATATTGTTTAGAGATACATGAGTGTCTGCTAGAACTAAGAACAAAAAAAGGAAAGGAAAACTCAGAATCAAGATAGTGATCATATCTGAGAGAGATGAACAGGATGAGAGAAAAGCACAGAGGCTCCATTTACTGTTAGGTGGTAAGTACATGGGTGTTTGCTTTATCATTATTCATTGTGTGTTATTTTTTATATATGAATAATAAATATATAATTAAACCAATTGATTTGAAATGATAATGCATGTTTGAATCTTGACTCTCAAAAGTTTTCTCTGCTTCTCTGGCCACTGAGATGTAAAATATACTACATGTCTCCCATGATGCTGAGTAGACAAGAGTCCCCTGTGAAATCATCAAGTAAGCAATCTGTAGGGCAGAAAATGGAAGCTTCATTTTAGCTCTAGGACTACATCTTGTTTCCAAGACAGTCTATGAAAAGCCCTATACCTGAGGGTTTATAAAGTATTTCTTTGGTATTCAACACCGTCAAATCAATTCACATGAATGCAAAAACACAAAGAATGAGTAGATCAATTCCCACTATTATAACTACGTGTAAATGCTTACAGAGAAATTCTTAGAGATTTTTAAAGTTATAATAACAACCAAAAATGCCAGAAATTCCATTTCTTGGTGAGTCAAGTAATACATTATCCCCAGAGAATATGCATAACAATTTTTTTTCAAAAATACAAACAAATCATTGTAACACAATGCCACAACTATATAACATTACTCATGTGGATCAATTAAGGATGTAAATCACTTTAATTGGACTATGCCATAGAGTCAATGGCATGAACTATATTTAACTTTTTAACACAAAGCCAACTCCTAATGATGCTGTAATGAATAGATTTATCATACATCCTTGTAAAATATTGCCACTTTGAATTTAAATTTCATAATATTATAAATATATTTATAAATTAAGGCTGGACATTAGAGATCCCATCACTTAACTAACTTTAATCATTCTATATGAAACTTGTGGAGATTATTCTCAATATATGAAAATTAATAATTTTTTGATGTTATACTTGTCATAGCTACCACATCTAAAAGTTTTTCCGTCACATCTAAATTTCCATTAATACCAAGATATAGACAACAGGGTGGTATTATTTATAATTGTGTTCTCATTGGCTAGAATTTTAAAATTCTACAAGTCTTTCCAAACATAATGTCAACATGCTGAGAAACAGTATTTCTCGATAGGCTCATATCTGTAAATGCTTGCCTCTGTTTAGGACACAATTTCTACTAAACTCATAATGTTCTGCAAAAAGTTCTGATGCATGGTTAATTTTTTAAATTATCATATAATTGCAATTTTATAGTATCTGGACCTATTTTTATCACATACTCAAACGAGTCCTACTGAAACATCAGTTTTTTAATCAAGTTATTCGTTTTTTTCTTTTTTATCAATTATCTTTACTTTATATCAGTCATAGTCCTAGGATGACTTGTCTCCTAATGTCCTTCTTAAGCTGTATTCTTTCAAAACAGGTGAACTTTAAATATTAAATGAATGGAATATTTTTCTTTTATATATACACACAAAACATTTTCTCTTACTCTCTCCCATTTTTCTTGACTTGTTCAGCCTACTTTATCTTTTACCTTACCACTGATGCGAGAGACAAGATTAATGCTCAGTCTAAATATCAGAAAGACCAATAAGGAGTGTGACATGGAGCAACTCCAGTCTTCACCTCCACTGTTGGGAGCCATGCAGGCTGGCTTTAGGGAAGTAAAACTTGTTTTACTTCTGCATCTGAGGAATGTGGCTGATCCGGCCAGTTCCTTGGGAGAAAAAAAGAAAGATAATTGGATTATGGAAGACAAGGCCCTAGGAAATCTGACCTCCTTTGTTTGCTCTGACCTTTAGGCTATTGGTGGAGAGTTAATGATAATAGATGATCTACTTTTGAGGAAGGAAATGCAAATTTGTTTCTGCAGTACTGCTCGTATGCTGTATGTATATATTGGTGAGGAAAAATAAACTCGAGACTTCAGTATTTACTGGAGTCCTCCCGGTAACTCTCTTCTCTGTCTCTTTTCATTAATCCTCGCGCCCGCTCTCAGGCTGTTTGATTCATCGGCTGGTTCCGATACTCCACTCAATAGTAATTACGTAAAAATATAAATTCATTATTATAAAATATCTTGCTATTTCAAGAGGTACCAGAAATACACAATTGAGATTTTTAAAAGATCACCTTTTTTAATGTTGGCAAATAACTTATTCACTGCATTCATTAACTTCAAGTTTTTGTTTCAAAATGTTTTGAAAAGCCACAAAAATAAAAAGTTGATATTTTGACTATTATATGCATTTAGTAATAACATTTCGAGCTCCTTTGTATATAAATGCCATTATTTCTATTTCTATTTCTTGTTATATGGTAATAAATTTACCATTATAATGAACTTCAGCAAAAAATACTCAAAACAAACTAAGTGGTATCAATTCAATTTTTTTGAGCTCAAGAGGTAAATTCAAATGCATATGGAAATATTCATTTGGATATATTCAAATATTGAAGCAAAAGGGTTTACACTAAGATAGAACACACTGTTGGCCAGGTGTATCCTATAGTGGATTTGTTAACATACCAATTAATGTTCAGTTGTTGATGTGACCTTATCAAATTCAATGGTAATTTAAAATACTTAAACTAAAATGGCTACAAGGAAATACAGTACAATGGTGGCAAAAAATTAATTTTAGGTTCCAAAGCTCTGCAAAAAAATACCTGCACTCATGGTTAAACAGCTAAACAACATATCTCTTGCCCACTGTTAATGCAAGCTCACTTAGGGCACTATTAAAATGAAGTCAAGTTACCATTTTCTCCTCAAACTTGAACACAGTAAAGTTACCATTCTTTCTCTGTTTCTCTCTTTTTCTACTCTATCAAATCTAAAAGCATGTCATTTAATGGCTTTTCAATGGTAAAAGTACCAAATTGTTTGAAATTACTGGGTAAAAGCAAAGAAATACATAACCTCCTAGCCATAGGAGATAGACAAGATAATTAATTTAACTCACATATTTTTGAGACTTTTTATTTTTTCAATTACATTTGACATACAATATTATATTGGTTTCAGTTGTATGGCACAGTGATGAGTCATTTATATAACTTAGTAAATCCTCATTCTGATACATCTGGTTCCCCTCTGACACCATACATGGTTATTCCAATGTTATTGACTGTATCCCCTATGCCACACTTTACATCTGTGACTATTCTGTGACTAATAATTTGCATGTCTTGATTTCTTCCCCTTTTTACCCACCTCTCCAGCTCTCCTCCCATCACCCCAACAAATCTAGAACCCATCAGACACCATACAAATTTACTACAACCTTATTAACTACATTCCCATGTTATACTCTATATCTTTATGATTTATGACTTGCAACAAACTAAACTGCTCATTCTCTTTTTCTTATTTTACCCACTCTCCCATCTCTCCTCCCATCTTAAACAAATACCTCCAACATTTTTTGTAATACTGGTTCGGTGGTGATGAACTCCTTTAGCTTTTTCTTATCTGAGTAGCGCTTTATCTGTCCTTCAATTTTGAATGCTAGCCTTGCTGGATGCATTAATGTTGGTTGTAGGTCCTTGGTTTTCATTATGTTGAATATTTTCTGCCATTCTCCTCTGACTTGCAAAGTTTCTGATGAGAAATCAGCTGAGAGTTGAATGGGTGCCCCCTTATAAGTTACTACTTGAATTTCTCTTTCTGATTTCAGAATTTTCTCTTTTTTTCTTTAAATTTTGCAATTTTAATTATGATGTGTCTCAGTGTGTTCTTGTTTACTTTCACTTCATTTGAGACTCTCTGTGTTTCCTGGGTTTGTATGACTATTTCCTTTGCAAAGTTAGAAAACTTTCAGTCACTATTTCTACAGATAAGTTCTTGCTTTTCCCCCTCAGTTTCTGGTAGCCCTATTATGCAAATATTGTTATGCTTAATGTTTTCCCAGAGGAATCTCAAACCATTCACATATTTATGAAATATATATATATATATATATATATATATATATATATATATATATATATAATTCTGATTAGGTTGTTTCTGCTGGCTATTGATGAAAATCACTGCTTTGCACTTCTGCTTTATCTGGTCTGCTGACTGCTTTTAGTCCATTCTTTATTTCAGTTAATGTAATCTTTATCTTTTCCTGGTCCTTTATAATGATTTGTGTATCTTCCTTTTAGCTTCTTATCTCTATTAAAATTATCATTAAGTTCCCTCAGCATTTTTTACTGTTAAATTTATTGGGGTGACATTGGTTAGTAAAAATTATGTGGGTCCCAGGTGTACAATTCTACAAGACATCATGTATGTGTTGTGTTATGTGTTCATCACCCAGAGTCAGTTCTCTTTCCATCACCATATATTTAAGACCCAGTCCCTTCACCTTCACCCCTTCCCCTTATACAATCAGATAACCACTAATGACTGAATTATTGAATGTGATCATGAGTTATCGTTTCTTTGTTGCTTTCAGCTTTGTGTTTCACAAATAAGTGAAATCATATGATTCTTAGTTTTTTCTTTCTGGCTTATTTTACTTTGCATAATGGTCTCAAATTTCAACCATTTTGTCATAAATGGCCCTATTTCGTCTTTTCTTATGGCCAATATTTCATTGTGTATATGTGCCACAGCTTCTTCAGCCAGTCTTCTATCAAAAGACACTTTGACTGTTTCCATGATTTGGCCAGTGTGAATAGTGCTATGATGAACATTGGTGTGCATATATCTTCGTGGACTAGGGTCTTCAAATATTTTGTGTAGATACCCAGAAGTGGCATTGCCAGGTCATATGGAAACTCTATTCTTAATTTTTGAGGAACCTCCATAGTAATTGTATCAGTTTGCATTCCCACCAGCAGTGTATGAGGGTTCATTTTTCTCTACATTCTCTCCAACACTTGTTATTCCTTGTCTCATTGATAGCCATTCTAACAGGTGTGAGGTGATATCTCATTGTGGCTTTGATTTGCATTTCCCTAATAGCTAATGAAGTTTAGCATTTTTCACACATCTCTTGGCCATTTGTATGTCTTCCTGGGAAAAAAGTCTGTTCAGGTACTCTGTTCATTTTTTTATTGGATTTTATATTTTCTTATGGTTGAGTTGTACAAGTTCTTTATATATTTTAGATATTAGCCCCTTATCAGAGGCATTGTTTGCAAATATTTTCTCTCATTCAGTTGGCTGTCTCTTTCCTTTGTTGATGTTTTCTTTTCCTGAGTAGAAGCTTATATGTTTGATATAGTTCCATTCATTTATTTTTGCTTTTACTACCCTGGCTTTTGAGGTTAGGTTCATAACATCCTCCCTAACCCCAAGTTCTACAAGTTTAGTTCTGATGTTTCGTGTATAGGTTATTGTTTCAAGTCTTATGTGAAAGTTTTTAATATATTTTGAGTTAATTTGTGTATATGGTGACAGTTTACAGTTCAGATTTCTTCTTGTGCATGTGGTTTTCCAATTTTCCCAGCACCATTTACTGAAGAGGTTTTCTTTTTCCCATTGTATATGCTTTGCTCCTTTTTCAAAAAAGTATCTGTTCATGTATTTTTGGGTTTATTTCTGGGTTTTTAATTTTGTATCATTGGTCAGTGTGTGTTTTTATGCCAACATCAAGCTGTCTTGATTATTGATACTTTGTAGTAAAGATTTAAATCAGGGGGAGTTCCCTGATGGTGTAGTGGCTTAAGGCTTCAGCGTTGGCGCTGTCGGAGCTGCAGCCTGGGTTTGATTCCCAGTCAGGGAGCTACCCACATACCAAAAAGCAAAAAAAAAAAAAAAAAAAGAGAGAGAGAGAGAGAAATCAGGGAGTGAGATGCCTTCAGCCTAGTTCTTTTTATATTGGATTGCTTTGTTGATTTGGGGTCTTTTATAATTCCATATAAATCTGATGATTCTTTTGTCTATTTCTTGAAAAACTGTCTGTCGAATTTTGATGGGAATTGCATTCAATCTATATATTGATTTGGGTAATATAGGTATTTTAACTATGCTGATTCTTCCAATCAATGAAAACAAAATATCCTTCCATTTCTTTGTGTCCTCTTCAATGTCTTTTGCAGTGTCTTATACTTTTTAGTATGTAAGTTCCTCAAATTCTTTGTTAAGTTTATTCCTAGGTATTTTATTCTTTTTGTTGTGATTACAAAAGGTATTGTTTGTCCTATTTTTTTTTCTGAAGTTTTGTTGTTGGGATATAGAAATGCAATTGTTTTTTTTCATTGATTTTATATCCTACAACTTTACTGTTGTTTATTATTTCTAATAGCTTTTTGGTGGAGTCCTAAAAATTTTCTACATAGTGGATCATGTCATCTCCAAAAAGTAACAGTTTAATTTCTTCTTTTCCAATTTTGATGCCTTTCATTTTTTTCTTTCACCGTATTATTCTGGTTAGAACTTCCAGTGCAATATTGAATAGCAGTAGTTTAGGGTACATCCTTGTCTTGTTCCTGATTTTAGGAATATAGGCTTCAGTTTTTCGCCATTCAGTATGATATTAGCTGAGGGTTTGTCATATGTATTAGTATGTTGAGTACTTTCCTTCTATACATGTTTTATTAAGATTTTTTCATCATAAATGGATACTGTGTCTTGTCACATATATTTTCTGCATCAATTGATATAATCTCATGGTTTTTATCTTTTAGTTTGTTTATGTAATGTATCACATTGAATAGTTTGTGTAAGTTGAACCATCCCTGTGTTCATTAAATGAATCCCACTTGATGGTAGTATATAACCTTTTCAAGCATTGTTGTATTCTAATTGTTAGTATTTTATTTAGAATTTTTGCATCTGTGTTCATCAAAAATATTGGTCTATAGTTTTCTTATTTTGTGTTATCCTCACCAGGCTTTGGTATTAGGTTTATGTTGGCCTCATGGAAAGAGTTAAGAAGTATTCTTTCTTTTTTAAGTTTTCAGAATAGTCTGAGGAGAATAGGCATTAGTTCCTCTTTGAACGCTTGATAAAACCTATTGGTGAGACCATCAAGGTATTTAAATTTGGTGGCATATACTTTTTCATCATATTTTTTTATGAATCTTTGTATTTTGGGGGAGTGGTAGTTTTCCACTTTCATTTCTAATTTTGGTTATTTGTGTTTTTTCTCTTTGCCCCTTGGAAAGCCTAGCCAGGGGTTTGTCAAACTTATGGATTTCTTCAAAGAACCAACTCTTTGTTACATTAATTTTTTCTATTGTTTTTCTGTTCTTTATTTCTTGGGTTCTGCTTTAATTTTTGTTATTCCTTTGTTCTGCTGACTTAGGATTTTTTTTTCTTATTTTTTAAGATGGGATGTAAGGTTGTTTACTTGTGCTTTTTCTAGTTTCTTGAGATAGGCCTATAATGATATAAATTTTTCTCTTCTTACTGCTTTTGCTACATCCCAATTTTTTTGATACGTCGTAATTTTATTGTCATTTGTTCCTATGTAATTTTTATTTTTTCTCTCTATTTATTTATTTATTTATTTATTTATTTTTAGTTGGTTTCCTGAGTGGGAATTGAACCCAGGTCATGGTGATGAGAGCACCAAAGCCCAGCCACTAACACCACCAGGGAACACCTCCCTCTATGTAATTTTTAACCTCTTCTTTTATTTCTTTTTTGACCAAGTCATTTTTAATAACATGTTGTCTTATTTTCATAAATATTTGGTTTCTTCTGCTTTTTTTGTGCAGTTTGTCTCAATTTCAAGGCTTTGTAGTCTGAGAATATGTTTTGTATGATTCCAATTTTCTTGAATTTGCTGAGGCTAGTTTTTCTTTCCCAGCATATGGTCTATGTTTGAGACTGTTTCATGTGCACTAGAATAGAATGTATAGTCTTGTGTTATAGGATGGAGTGTCCTTTAATGTCAAATATGTCCAATTGTTGTAATGTGTCATTTAGAGCTGGTATTTTTTTATTTGCTTTCTGTTTGAATGATATGAAGTGTTTAGGTTCCCTACTATAATTATATTTTTGTCAGTTTCACCTTTTAGACATTTAAGTAGTTGCTTTATAAATTCTGGTGCTTCTTGGTTAGGTGCATATATCCTTGTGGTTGTGTCTCTTGGAGACAGCATATAAATGGGTCTTGTTTTTTTTAATCCATTCAGCTACTCTATGCCTTTGTATTGGTGAGTTTGGTCCATTTACATTTAGGGTAATGATTGATATATAAAGATTTTCTATGACCATTTTGTTTCCTAGTTTTTGGTTGTTCAATATCTTAGTTTCTTCTTTGCTTTTATCTCACTTCTGCTTTTTTGCTTTGATGGCGTTCTATGGTTTTTCCTTCTGTTTCTTAGAAAATTTGTTTTGGTTGTGTGTCTTGGTTCTGGGTTTTTCATACATCATGAGGTTTATGAAAAGGTAAGTTTCATGTTTGCAGTGGCTTCTTTGCTTAACCATACTTTTAATTTCTATTCTCTTTTGGGAATTTAAATTTTTACTTCTTCCCTTTTTTATGTTTTTGTTGTCCCAATTTTTTGCCATTTATTTTGGCTTTTTGTTTCAGGTCAAGTAGCCTCCTTCAGTATTTCCTTGTGTGCCAGCCTTGTGTTAACAAATTCCCTCAGCTTCTGTATGTATGAAAAAGTCTCTATTTCTTCTTCACATCTAAAGGATAACTTTGCTGGGTACATTGATTTTGGCTGGTAATTCTTCTCTTTTAATATTTTGAATATATAATTCCACTTACTCTTGCCTAGAAGAGTTTTTGCTGAGAAGTCTCATGTCTGCTTGATGGGCTTTCCTTTAAAGGTTATAATTCTTGGGAGTTACCTGGTGGTGTAGTGGCTAGGTTTCGGCGCTGTCAATGCTGCGGTCTGGGTTCAATTCCCAGACAGAGAACTACCCACATTAAAAAAAAAAAAAGTTACTTTACAAAGAAATACAAATGGTCAGCAGACATATGAAAAAATGCTCATCCTCGTTAGCTATCAGGGAAATGCAAATCAAAACCACAATGAGATATCACCTCACACCTGTTAGAATGGCTATTATCAACAAGACAAGGAATAACAAGTGCTGGAGAGGATGTGGAGAAAAAGGAACTCTGGCACACTGCTGCTGGGAATGCAAATTGATACAACCACTGTGGAAGACAGTGTTGAGATTCCTCAGAAAATTGGGAATGGAGTTACCACTTGACCCAGCAATCCCACTTCTGGGGATCTACCCAAAAAACTTGAAAAACTTTATCCACAAAGACTTATGTACCCCGATGTTCATCGCAGCGCTGTTCACAGTGACCAAAACATGGAAACAACCAAAGTGCCCTGCAACACATGACTGGATAAAGAAGCTGTGGTACATATACACAATGGAGTATTACTCAGCTATAAGAAAAGATGAGATATTGCCATTTTCAACAAAATGGATGGGCCTGGAGATCATCATGCTTAGTGAAATAAGCCAGTCAGCAAAAACAAGGAACTGTATGACTTCACTCACGTGTGGAATATAAAACTGTAAGCAACAAAGAAAAAAGAAATGAACAAACAAACAAATAACCCATGAACACAATCAATAGTTTAATGTTTATTTGGGGACGAGTGGGTTAGGGAGGGGAGAAACAGGAGGGGGTGGGAGAGGAGGAGGGGAAGCTAAATATAAGGTGATGGAAAGAGAAGTCACATTAGGTGGTGAACTTATTATACAACAAGGTGACAATGCACTGTAGAATTGTATGCCTGAAACCTATGTAATTCTTGCTAACAGATGTCACCCCAAAAAGTCTAACAGTAAAAATGAATTTTTAAAAAAAATTATAATTCTTTTTTTTTTCTCACTGCCTTGAGAATTTTTTCTTTGTTTTCGATTCTTGACATCTTCAACATAATGTGTCTTGGAGACTGTCTGGTGGAATTCAGGTACCTAGGGGTCCTGTTTCCTTCTTGAATAAATGTTTTCAGTTCTTCCCATAGGGTTTGAAAGTCCTCAACTAATATTTGTTTGATTAAGTTCTCATTAGAATTTTGTTCTGTTTCTTCTCATATTCCTATTAGCCTAATTGTTCTTTCTAATGGAGTCAGTTCTTTTTGAGATCTTTCAACATTTTCGGCTCTCCAATCTCTGTCTTTTTCCTTCTGTTCAATTTCCATGCTTCTATCTTCAGTGTCACTAATTCTTTCCTTCATCTGGTCATCCCTGAGTCCAATGCTAGCTCATGCTTTATTTATTTCATTGTTCATCTCCTGAATTTCTTTGGGTCTATTTGGTACTTTCAGCATCTTGGTTAAAGTGTTCCTCTTGTTCAGAGATTTTCTTTCTGAAATCATTTATCTGGATGTGAGTATTCAGTCAGCATTCCCTGAGCTCTCTGAGTATTTTTAATAATGGAATCTTGAATTCAGGGTCACTTAGATCATATTTACAAATCTCTAAATTTCTTATCTGGAGATTTTCCATTTTCTCTTTAAGATGCTTGTTCACAAGGGAATTCATCATGGTTAATATGTTTCTCTTTCTGTGCATAGGAGCTTTTTTTCCCTTGGAATTTATGGAGAGATCTTCCTTTCACTTCCCTGTTGGTATCACTGCTATGTTTTACAGTATTTTCTTTTGGTTTAGATTTTCCCACTCTCAGAGCTTTCCTTTAGAGCGGTCTTCTCCTCTTTGACTCAATTGCATTGGTTTCCATGTGCTTCTTCTTTGGGAAAACGTTGTGGGCAATGATATTCTTTGACTTTTAGATTTGTATAGACAGGCTGCTGTGCCTTCTTATCCTGTTTTCCTGATCCCCCTGCTTGTTTCTACAGGGGTGGGGTTTGTTGGGGAGGGCTCAGGGCTTGTTTGTAGCAGAGTAATGGCAGTTTGGGGGAGGCACTGCCTAGCGATGAGGGCTATGCAGTTCATCACTGCTGTCTGTCCTGAGGTTGCTGATTATGCTGGGTGCTGGCTCAACTGTGAAATAGGCCTTTATTCTTATCAGGAACAATAGGGGCTGGGGTGGGCACACTCTGCAGCATTAGCTTGCTACTCCATCAGGGAAGTGTCTGGTCATGCCTGACCTGTGTGCAACACAAGCCTGACTCTTTGTCATGAGCACATGAGAGCTCATGGGGCTGTGTGCCTCCAAGCAAGTTTGTCTCCCTGTCAGAGTGCACCAGAAATGGAGGAATGGGTGCCACAGAGGAAGCTCTGCCCTTTATCAGGTGTGCATTACAGCCAGAGGGAGGGGCACCACTGAGCAAACTTGGTCTTCTCTGAGGAATGTACCACAGCTGGGGGGAATAGGCATAGCTGAACAAGATTATCTCTTCATCAGGAGCTCATCAAAGCTGAGGGATGGGCACTGCTTTATCCTATTTTCTCTCAGAGCCTCCGCTGTCCCCTCCTTTGCCTGCCTGGGATCGTGCTGCACTTCCACCTGTTACCCCTGGCCTTCTCCTCAGTCCTTTTCTGAGAGCCCCAGGCTTTCACAGTCTCTTCTCACACTTCTACCCTCCCTTCTCTCCTGCTTGTCTCTTTCTCTGATCTTTAGGTGTTTTCTTGTGCATGATGGCTGAGGCTGTGTAAATTGGGATTCCCTTGTTGAATTTTGGCTGTTCAGTTTGTAATTTCCAGGAGAGGTTTCAGGGACATCCTCTCATGTTGCCATCTTGATCCTCCTCCCCTTAGCATTTTTATAATCACAGTTTTGAGGTCTGTCTCTGATGGGTTGTTTGACTCTATTCCATTTACTGTTATTTTCTGTTGTTTGAATTTATTTTGAGCTCCCTTTCTCTGGTTTCTCATTCTAGCAGCCTATCTGTAGATATTCTGCTCCTTAACCTTACACTCACTGCTGCAGTTTCTTTGGTGTTCCCTGTTGATATTGGGTGGGCAGAGGTCTGCATCACATGTAGATATTTTGATGTGATGAGCAGGTTTTTAGTTGTGTTTGTGCATTTCATGGGGAGACATTAGTTGAGTTATAGATGTTTTATTTATGGTAATATCCAGGGGAGTTTTTCAGGGCTCACACCACTATTTTGTTGTTCTCTCTTAACTCATATTTAAATTCAGTAATTCAGTCAAGAAGCTAAATAAAAATTCTATCTGAAAAATTAGTAGAATAAAATAACTTCTGAAAAAAAATTCTAGTTACTGATGGTTTAATTTTACATGGCTTTGAAGAATAACTACCCTGCAAATAAAAGCCATTTAATGAAAACTTTAAGATGTTAACATTATCTCTAATTCCACGTCTTACTTTATCACAATTTACATAATTTATTCATCAATGTTATGTCCTTCAATGTTTAATGTGTTAAACTTAAAATGCATTTTGTCATCTGTTTTACCAAATTAACTTTTATAATATAATGAAAAATACAAGGTACAAATCACAGACTGCACTTAGAAAATTTATAGACACTGATGTTAATATTAAGAATGTCTTACTATTGTTTCTCAGGTTAAGGCCTTTTTATAAGCTTTAAATGTTCTAAATTGACTTGCTGTTGTAGGTCAAACAGACCCAATAAATTCTGTAAAACTAATGTTAATACCTGCAAATAATATTCTGAGGAATTGCAGTAGGTAATCCTTGAATTATATGGGGTTTGATCTGCATAGGTCTATTTATATGCAGATTTATTTTCAATAAATATAGTGGCCCCTTCCTTTCAGGGCTTTTCCTATCTGCAGATTTAACCAACTCAGATATATAGAAAATGTATTTTCATATTCCCACCTGCAGTTTCCCAAAGTTAGATTACCAGCTTTGGTTTCCCAATTGTAGATTCCCCACCACTGATGAAAAATAGTTTTCCAGCAGTTGTTGGTTGAATCCTCCACTGAGAGGGAGAAGGGGTGGTTTCCCTAATACCTGGGTTGTTAAAGGGTCAACTGTGTTACCTGCAACAATACTTAGTCATTGCACAAATGTTAGTTAAGTACCTATCCTACTATACTTTATTAGGTGCTAGAAAAAAATGATGAACAAGCATGCAGAGTTCTTTCAGAATTAGTGTTTATTGAGTGCTATACCATGTATAATCCTGTTATAAAAAGACAGATTAATTTGAATGGCAAAACTGAAGCATAGCCTACCATAAATAACCTTATAGTCCTTCAAAATTTTCTGCTTGAACATTTGGAAGTTTCAGGTGTGTTGTTACAACAAATATTTCAAAACCTCTGGGATTCATTATTTAATCAAGTTGTTCCAGAGTCATCTGGTGTATTATTAACCAGCTTCTCAGCTTGGAAATGGTTGTGTACAGAAAACAAGCACTAAACTTGAAATAACTCTGTGAGGTATTTTATTTTAATGAAAAATATATCTACATATGTATACTCATATACAAACATACATATACATCAACAGAGTAGCAAAATTCCCACTAATGAAATTAATTCCCATTAATGAAATTAATTTCCATTAAAGAAAGCCAGAGAGTGTTGATTTCAAGCTGAGACAGAAAAATTTCAAAAAGAATCTGGAATATGTTGGCATACCAGATACCAAGGAAGCTATCACAGAATTCATGAGTCAACCTGAAGAGGATATCACTGGTCAAAGATGGAGCAGTTGAAGCTTTAACAAAAATAAAAAATATAAAAAGAATTGCATTGCATGGAAACTCATTAAGTATGTTTAAATCCATTATATATTTTTAATTCAGAAGATGATAAAGAACCAATTTATTACCTTAAATAATAGTTAAAGGATGAAAAGAGAGACCCAGGCTTGATAAGAAATCAAAGGATTTATTTTGTCTTTCTTATAAAAATTGAAAGAATGGATAACCAAATAAAGAAAGAGTGAAAACATTTCTTTATAAAATCATTCCAATTATGTGATGAAAAGAACTATATAATTAGAATATCTCCATTGAGTTAATAAATTAAAGCATTAAGCATCAATAGCTGCTCACATCAAAGAAATCAAAACTTGATAAAAATCAAAACATGAAATATCTTTTGATGAAAGAAAAATAAAAACAGCACTACCTGTAGTCTTACCCAAGTGTTTGAACATTAATCAGATTATTTCTCTGGATCCAATTTCCAATTTGTAGGAAATACAAGGAACAAAGACAAGTTGAACTGCACAATGTGTATTCAGTAAGTAAATTTCAGATGGTTGGAATTTGTAGAAGTCAAACAAAAAAAGCCCAGGTTCAACAGTCTTCAACTGAGTTGCTGTGGTTTTTGGCTTCACCAGTATTTAGATGGAATCTAGTGCTCCCATCCCACTAGCTGCTCAGATCTATCCCTCTGCCACCTCTTCACAGCTCCCTTGAGCTATCTCAAGGTCCCTGGCACTGCTCCAGGCTCTCCAACTATTATGTCTACCTGTTCATGTTTTACTACTTTGACTGTGATGATTTGCCTTTGAAAAACTGTACCAAATATATTCTTCATTGAGGAGAGGGTACATGCTAAGAGATTGATGAAGCTGCAGAACCAGATAGTTAGTTGAATCCTTTCAAAGGATGTCAAGAAACCAGACCATGATGACTGGGTGAATGGGCTGAATGCAATTGAGTGTGCATTACACTTGGAGAAAAAAAGTGAATCAGTCACTACTGGAATTGCCCAAACTGGTGACTGACAAGAATGACTCCCATTTGTGTGACTTCATTGAGACCCACTAACTAAATGAGCAGGTGAAATCCATCAAAGAATTGGGTAACTACATTACCAAGTTATGCACTTGGACATTTCAGAATATGTATTTGACAAGCACATCTTGGGAGACAGTAATGATAGCTAAGCCTTCTGCTGGATTGCAGTAGCCATGGGGGTAATAACTTCCCTGATCACCAACACACTACATGTATGTTGGGGTTACCTTTACCATTCTATATGTTGTATCAAATCATTTACTTGTACCAAATCATAATTTATACCATTTCTTCAGATAAAGTAATTTGGTACCGCCCCCAAAAACAAACAGTCCAACTTCTTCAAAAGATAATTTGTAAGACAAAGATTTAAAAAGACTCAAAAAGCACATCAAGTTTTTTTCATTTGGCAAAGCTGTTATGTTCTAGGGATGTACCTTGGATGATAAAATTATAAAGAACTGTAAGAAAGTGATTAGTATAAAAGTCAGTGGCTACTTTGAAGGAGGGAAGGAAATTGTGATTAAGATGTGGCACATAGAGGAGCTTCTGAGGAAGCTAGCAAAGTTTCATTTTTTTCTTTATTATCTTTTACAAATTTTTAATCTTTCAATTACAGTTGATATACAATATTAGTTTCAGATGTAAAACATAGCAATGAGACATTTATATAACTTACAAAATCATTACCCCCATAAATCTGGTACCCATTTGACACCATACATAGTTATTATAAGTATTATTGACTGTATGCCCCACACTGTACTTTACATCCCTGTGACTATTATGCAACAATAAATTGGATGTTTTCATCTCTTCCTCTATTACACCCACTCCTCCAACCCCCCCTAGCATCTGGCAACCATCAAAATGGTCTCTGTATCTGAGTCTATTTCTGTTTAGTTTGTTCATTTATTTTGCTCTTTAGTTTCCACAAATAAGTAAAATCATAACACTTTTGTCTTTCTCTGTCTAACTTACTGTACTCAGCATGGTACTCTCTAGGTCTAATCAGGTTGTTTCAGATAGGAAGATTTCATTCTTTTTATGGCTGAGTAATATTCTATTGTATATATGTACCATATTTTTTATAGTTAATATTATTTTATATTAATTTTAAGTGTAAAGCATAGTGGTTAGACATTTATATAACTTGAGAAGTGATTCCCCTGACTAATCTAATAGCCACCTGGCACTATACCTAATTATTACCATAGTACTTACTGTATTCTCCATGCTTTACTTTACACCCCTATGACTGGTTTGTAATTATTGTTTTGTACTTTTTAATCCTGTCACCTTTTCATCCTTCCCCAAACCCTCTCCCAACTTTCACTTCAATAAATCTAGTACTCAGCTGACATCATACAAGATCTGATTATTAAGTTTGCAAAATTATTCTAGAAAAAGTGCTACATATTTCATTGCTGAATATCACTGCAGTCACATTTAAAGTTCTCCCCTTGGGAAGCTATGCACCAATACCAGCACCTAGTTCACCCTTCAAAACAATTTTGGAATCTTTATCTAGAATGGCCATCAGAGCTGTCATCATATGATGCTTGAGGTTCTGAATGTTATTAAAATGTCTTCCTTTGAATATTTTCTTTATCTTCAGGTAAAGAAAAAAGTCACTGAGAGCCAGATAAGTTGAATAGGAAGGGTGTTTTAATGCAGTTATTTGTGGCTAAAAACTCCCTCAGACAGTGCCACGTAAGCTGGTACATTGTCATGATATAAGAGTCATGAATTGTTGGTGAAATTTTCAGGTCATTTTCATCTAACTTTTTCATGCAGCTTTTCCAGCACTTTCAAATAGTAAATTTTATTGGCTGTTTGTGCAGTTGATATAAATTCATAATGAACAGTTCCTCTGATATCAAATAAGGTTAATAACATTGTTTTAATTCTTGATTTGGACTGACAGAACATTTTTAGTCATGGAGAATTGGCTGACTGCCATTGTGTACTTTGATGCTTTGTTTCAGGGTTCTATTGATGAATCTATGTTTCATCACCAGTAATAACACAGCCCAAAACATTGTCTTGCCTCTCCATAAGGTCTTGGCAAATTTAGACTGTTTTTTGCTTTTGTTCATCAGTGAGTCCTTTGGGGTTATTTTTGCACATAGCTTTCTAATGCCAAGATTTTCAATTAAGATTTTCCTGTTTCTCTATCCATGTTTACTTGGCCTGCTATGTTTGTCACAGTCAGCCAACAGTTTTGATACATAACTTGATGAGTTTTCCCAATGTTTTGTCAGTTCTGTTCACCACTGGCTGCCCTGACCTTTCTTCATCAGTGACACTTTCTATCCCCTCAGAAAAATGTTTAATCCTCTTGTACACTGCCATTTTCTTAATGGCAGTATCCCCACAAACTTGGACAATGTGTCCCTGATTTCACTTCCACTCTTGCCAAGTTTAACAAAAAATTTAATGTTTGTTCATTGTATTAGTTCTAGTTTCAACATTCTTGTGATGGCACACAAAAAACACGACAATAATAAATACCACTCAGCAAGACACTGCCACATCTCAACATGAACATAGCTGTAAGGCAGATATTTCAAGGTTATGAAACCTTACCAAGTTGTTTGTACAGCACAGCCAATGTAAGCACATGCTGGCAATTTTGTAAACCTCGTACATAGTTACTAATATATTATTGACTATATTTCTAATGCTATACCTATATCCCTATAACTACTTTGTAAGAACCAACTTATACTTTTTAAGTTTCTTCCATTTTTTCACCCACACCCCCAACTCTTTTCTTATCTGGTAACCATTCAAATGTTTTTGTATCTACATGTTTATTTCTATTTTGTTTGTATATTTTGTTCTTTAGATTCCACATATAAGTGAAATTTAATTGCATTATTCTTTCTTTCTTTTTTTATTCATTTGCATTATTCTTTCTCTTCTGACACCCCACTCAGCAACATACCCTCATTGTTCTTTCATTGGAGTTTTTAATCCATTAAAATTGAAAGTAATCATTGATAGATATGGACATATTGCCATTTTATTATTCATAGTTTGGGGTTTTCTTCATCTAAGGAAGTTCCTCTAACATTCCTTAGCTTCTACTTGTCTGGGAAGCTCTTTATCTGCCCTTTAATTTTGAATGATAGTGTTGCTACTTAGAATAATCTTGGTTGTAGGTTCTTTCTTTTCATTACATTGAATATTTTCTATCAATTCCTTCTGGCCTTCTAAGTTTCCGCTGAGGAATCAGCTGAGTATTATGGGAGCTTTCATATATTAATAAGTTTCTAGTTTCTTTTCTCTTGTTGCTCTTAGGACTCTCTCTTTGTCATTAATTTTTTTCATGTTAATTGTAATATGTCTTGGTGTGAGCCTCCTTGTGTTCATCTTGTTTGGAACTTTGAAATTTCTGGGATTCCATGTCTACTTTTTCCACCAGATTAGGGAAGTTTCAGTCATTATTTCTTCATATAGCTTCTGCATCTCTTGCTTTTTCTCTTCTCCTTCTGGTATCCCTATGATGCAAATGTTGTTATGCTGTTGTCCCAGAGGGACCTTAAATTATCCTCATGTTTTTGGATGCTTTGTTCTTTTTGCTGTTCTGATTGGATGTTTTCTGCAACCTTGTCTTACAAATCACTGATTTGACCCTCTGTTTTATCTAGTCTACTAGTGATTTCTCCTATTCCAATCTGAATTTCAATTATGGTATAATATTCTTTATTTCTGACTAGTTCTTCTCTGCAGTTTGTATGTTATTCTTTATGTTTGCTATCTCTTTGTTGTTTTCACTAAGTTACTTGAGCATGCTTATAACTATCATTTTAAGTTCTATATCTGATAGGTCGCTTGCTTCCTTCTCATTTACTTCTTTTTCTGGAGTTTTCTGCTGTTCTTTTTTTTGGGACATATTTCTTTGTTTCCTCATTTTTGGATGTCTCTCTGTGTTTGTTTCCATGTATTAGGTAGATCTGCTATGACTCCCAGTATTTCTGGGTAGTCTTATGTAGCAGATGCTCTATGGTGCCCTAGCACAGTCTCTCTGGTCACCTGCACTGGGTGTTCCTGTAGATTCTCATTTGGTGCCAGTGCTGTAACTGGAGCTATGCAGCAAAAGTTTCAGAGCACATCAATGCCAGTCACTGCCAGCCTGGGGCCTATGGACTTCAATCATTTTTCAAGAAAGATTGCAATGCAGGAAGGGCTGGCTGCTCATTTGAGAGTGACTCTGACATTGGGAGAGTTGGGTAAAGCTGGGTCCCAGTGAGTCAGCTAGGTGAAATGAGCAGAGCTCACCAGACAATTCAGGTTCAAATTTGGCTCTGTGGAGGCAGGGATTGCAACACAGGAAAGAAGGCACCTGCCAGCCAGCTACATGAAAGAAGGACCCCAAACAGGAAAAGTGGCAAGTGTCCTTTAGTTTTTGCCTCAAAGTTACACACCTCCATCTGCCCTTCTCTCATGCCTCTAATGCTCCCTGAATTACTATCCCTTTGCTGGAGCTGAGGGTGAATGCCTGGGAGTGGCTGAGTCTACATGAACACTCTTAAGAAGATGTCTGTCTTGCAGCTTTACATCCCACTCAAATAGTCAGAATTCTGGCTGTTTTTCACACCGAGCTCCAAGCTGGGGAGCTTGATATGGGGTTGAGTTTCCTAGCTCCTCTGAGGAGAACCTCCATGTTAAAGACATTTCTCATGATTCTGTACTGCCACAGGAAGGTTTGGGGCTAGCCTATTTCATATCTCTGCCTCTCCTACCAGTCTTGAAACTGTTTCTTCTATATGTCCTTAGTTATAAAACTTCTGTTCAGCTAGACTTCAGATGATTCTCCAGGTTGGTGTTTTATAATTTAATTGTAATTTTAATATCTTCATGGAACAAAGCAGCATCACCATCTTGGATCTCCTCCAAAGTTTCATTTCTTAACCTGAGCTGGCATTATAAGGGCCTTGACCCATTACTCTATACATTTGTTTTGTATGATTTTTCTACATCAATATTTTTAGGCATTTCTCACAGAACACAGATACCATAGTGTCGATGTAGAATTATTCTTGGATTCATATGTACCACATTCTACTCACTTTCTGAGGACAATCACAAAATGATATCATTAATAAAATCAGGTAATAAGGAAATATAATATTTAATAAGGCATTGTGCATTCCAGGCACTGCTCTAAACTCCTCTTTATGTTGATATTAAGATGAGCTGTCTTGATATCACTAAATAATGAATTCTTGCTTTCTTAATTTAATAACTATCTATTGTGTACCTCCTAGGTGCCTAGAATTTTGCTGAGGATACAAGAAAGGACAAGACATACATGGTGCCTATATTCAAGAAATACATATAATTTCCATTTATGAATTGCATGATACATCATATGGTAACAGATTCCATAAGAGGTATTTGTATACAAGTTCTCATTTCCATCTCCCAGCATTCCCATTTTGTACTGAAAGGAACAAAAATTTTAAATAAATTAAGTAACATGGGTTTAGACTAACTTAGCTTAATTAAGTACAGGTAGACTCAGTATTTAAACTAGATTAGTCTAAATGCATAATAAAAATTATTACATGTTTGCCAAAGCTTCTCAAACTGAGATTCTAATTTTTACAGGAATACCCAATGATACGCAATGGCTATTAAAAATATCAGAGAATAAATATGGGCCATTTTCCTAAAATGATAATTATACTAAATTGTAAATAATTTGGAACATGTCTAATACTAGCATGTATATATTATAGGGAGTTACACAAAATTCAAACACATTTTTAAGATAAAGCATAAGATAACAATAAAGTCATTTCAGTCTAATTTCACTCTAGAAGATAAGAGATTATCTTTCTCACTCAGTTCAAGTTGTTATATATATATAATTCCCTGTTGTACCTTCTTTGCCTAAACAACACTTTCTCCTCATGACTCAATTTAATTATTACCTTTTCTGGGAAACTTTCCTGCTCACCTGCCCCTCTAAGCACAGCCTAGGTTGAATGTTTCTCATGCTTTTTCCCATAGTGGACTGGGAACAGTTAGTACTATCACTGCACTTTGTTTATCTTCTCAAATGTCCACCTGTTCATTTACACTGTGAGTCCCAAAAGGGCAAAGTTGATGTCTTACTCATTATACCCCCAGCAATGAACAGTGCTCACCATACAGTGGATATTCAATAAGTGTATATGTGACTTATTTTATTCAGGTTAGCTATTAATAATAACTAGTCATTGCTAATTTATCCTGATGAGGCCCTTGATGATTCAATCTTTCAGATTTATTTTATTGGTTAGGGTTCTAAAAAATGAATAACATATCTAAACTAGCATATTCTTTTCACTGTTCTAGTTAATCAAATACTTAAACAGATATGATGTTAAAAGAATATGTTCAAAGTAAGAAAGTCCTTTAAACAGAACCTGGTGGTTTGAAAGTGTTGGAGCTACACCGATCAAATAAACTATAAGATTGTTGATGGTAAGCTGAAATTTTATTCTTTACTCTTCAGAGCCAAGTTTTGAGTCCTTGGGAAAATTCAATATACTTGTGGCCCAAAGATGTTCATAAGTAGTAATGGAGGATAAAAGTATAAACAATATAAATGTATTGTAAGTAACAAATTTATTTGAAAGAAAAAAGCTAGGACATTTGCCTGGTCTCAGCTGCAGACTCCTCCACATTGCACAGCTATATTTTCTCAGACGTGTGCCAAAGACTGGTGGTGGATGGAGTAGGAGAATGAGTCACCACTACCAGGACAGCCATCCCAAGAAAATTATGTTTCAGGAGTGAAAAAAATAATTGATTGGGAAGTGATGCGGAAGGTTCAAGAGCTAAAAGAGTTTAAGTGAGCTAGGACTCAAACTGGAATAGCCAAGCAGACAGAAGGCTGGAGGAAAGGTGTGTAGGTCAAAACTGGGTGGGGATGAGGTTGAAATACAAAAAATTTAAGGCCATTATAAAAATTGAACTGAAGTAGAACCATGCCAAACAACAGGCAAGGAAGCCTAGTACCTTTAAAATCTAATATTATTAAATAGTGCAGCTTTTATTTGATCACTAAAAATAGCTTTAAATATTTAACAAGCATAACTAATTTAAAAACCTCTTTATATAGAAAGCAAAAGAAAAAAAAGCCAAAATTAATGTAGTAATTATGGTGGAAAATAAGACCTTGAAGATCAATTTTTATCACATGATGAAAAACTATCCTGTGTCCCACATTATTTTATAAATCAAAAGAGAAAAAATACACCATATAATATTAAGTAAGTAACTCAAAAGGCAGTAAAATTCAACATGGTCACTTCTTTTTAGAAAAGTAAGGTTGGTTTGTTTCAATTCCCCAGCTTCATTCATAATGGACCCTGAAAACACACGACAAAAAAATGAAAGATGATTTATTCATCTCTGGCCAATATAGCATCCCTTTGTCCTGATTCTTTAGTGCAAATTATAATCTTTTTCTAACCTTAATTTTTTTCAAAACTATACTATACTATACATGAATTTTTAATCTGAAAATTTTGTATGAAAATCAGTAAGGCAAAAAGATTGAATTTTGTTCAATATAAAAAGAAATGTTTCAGAAATATTATTTAGACTTCTATCTTTGGTAATGTTTTATTCCAGTTTCAGAATATATAATACACCTGCAGTGTTTGCACTTTGTACAAAGGTTGTAGTCTCAGAACTTCTCACTTTATTTCTCCTTGCTAGTAAAAAGAGGTGTAATTACTTATACAAAAAAAAAAGTTACAATGGCACTACAATAATTAGAAAGATGTTATGCTGTAGTTTACAGTTTATTTCAGTTTTTTTATAGTCAGTGAACATATAAAATGAACAATTTCACATTTGACTGGTTATGTTTTTTGTTTATAATAGATTATAATAAAACAAAAGAACACTATCTGGATAAACTAAGAGGTATATGAGAGGCCTGCATTTGTTCACCAATGTAGATCTTGCAGGGGATAACTATCATGTAGTGAAAACTAATTACTTGTTAGATACTTTTCTTTTAAGAAGCCAAGGACTGACAGAAATGAATTCTTATTCTTTCAATCTGCTACTCTGCAGATCTTCCTGAAAACTCATTACACAAAAAAATTCCTTTAACATTATGAGAAGAAGAGTGTTCCCCTGTGAAAAGTTCAGACTTGAAAAAAAATAGAAAACAAGTTATTTCCATGGCAGGCCTTTGTTTATATGTTTAAGAAACAACATTACTTTTAGCCATCAATCAGAAATCAATATGTCAGGAACTTTCTCTTCCAGTTAAGATGGAGTAACCAGGACTAGTTGACCATTTCTCTTTAAACAAGTAGAAAAACAAACAAAATATATGGAAAAAATGGTTTTCAGACATTGGACAACAGACCACGTGAAACTTGGTCCCTAGAAAAATAGACACAGATGAGATGTGTCCTACTTATTGCCTAGAAGAATTTCCAAACTGCAGCTAAAATATCTTTGAGAAATAATACCAAAGAAGAGACTTCTTCAGAAAGAAAGTGTAATTTTGACAGTTACAATGTTACTATTTTAGCATGCATGAGAAGTAATTGCCCCTGTTAAGCAAAGAACCAATAGAGCCAATAATTTCCTGAATTCACACAAGGCTGAAAGTATTTTTGTTTCCATAAGCCAGAGTGAAAAGATGTCCCAACACTCAAAGTACTAAGTAGAGTCTTGTGAAGGGTATATCTTAGAAATTAGACTAAATTAGACATAGACTACAGACTATTCTGGATCTTTTCTAATAAAGCTTAAAAGCAAGCCTCAAGATAACCAAGCTGATTTTTAGCAACTTAACTCAATATCAGAACAAAGCCTGATGTAACTGAAAGGAATATACCAAATTTAGCACCCAATAACATAGAATTCAGAATATCTTGCACCCAACCAAAAAATACCAGTAATATATGATGTATAAATGGAAGAAAAAATCAAACAATAGAAATAGGTCCAATTATCATAGAGATTATGGGATTAGCAGAAAAAAACATTAAAATATTTAGTATAACTATGATTCTTATGTTCAAGGGAGAGAGAACAACATAAACATAAGGAAAAAATATGAAAAAATTTTGAAGTTTTAAATTAGATTCCTAGAGAGAACAATACATTTGAAAAAACATCACCATGCCCAAGGAAATTTTTTATGGGGCAAAATCCACAAAAAAAAAGCTGGCACTACTCATTAACCAGTGGGACTATTATATATATAGCTGCTATCAGGGCTTTCTAACTTAACAACACAAGTATCTTTGTAATAGAATTTTTTTTCTCATACTCTCTTAGGACACATTCTCAGAATTCATGATGTTTCTTTCATATTAAGACAGATCATAATGAATTCTCAGAATTCGTGAAGATTCTTTCATTTTAGGACATTTAATCATGACAGTTAATAGCATCAGCTGTTCTATTCCCTATTAGAAGGCATTCTAGAGGGTTGGGACAGGAGAAACAGATAGAATATTCGCTCATGTACATTGCTAGCGAAGAAATAACCTGTATCTACCAGGAAATTTTCCACTCCTCATCTTTCTTAGGATCTCTGTGGAAAATGCTAGTCATGATATTTCTTTCTGAAACTCACTTCATCTCTTTTTTTCACCACCCTTTCTCCTGTTATGTGCCTCTTTTCTGACAACTTTCCTTCAGCTCCTCTTGTCGATGCCCATATAAATGACTTAAGTTAAGAAAGTTTAAGCTTCAAGGCCCCTAACAATGTGTTTCCAGTCATACACATTTATAAAATTTATAAAAATTTATAAAATAATATCATTGCATTTTGGAATCCAGGGAAGACTGAATTGATTATATATTTAGAGGAGATTTAAAGGGACACATTTATGTGGTTCACAATCACTTACATATGTCACAAGTTATCGCCCACCATCAGAGAAGGAACACTCCTACTTCCCACTGTGCCAGCATCAGTGTGTAGGACCAGAGGTCACATTGTAATGTGAACACATTTCAGCCCCAGAAGTATGTGAGGATGAAGAAAATATAAGATTAGAAATGCACAGAGTCAAAAGAAGTTTTGTGGAAAATATTTCTAATCATCAGCCTCCAAGCCAAGTTTTATTCCAAAAGCACATACTTACAGCAAAAATTTAACTTTAAAGAATTCCATTTATGCATGCTTTCTACTCACCACCCTACTGTGTGACTCCTGGTGGTGCCTTGGATGTTCCAAGGTCTATTCTAAAGTCCATTGACTTTAAACAAAGACACATAGCTGTCTTAAAGTGTCCAGCAGAGACTGAAACCAAGAAACACTAGACCGAAGAGAAGACAAGAAGGCGACTGGAGAGGAGGTCCCTAAAGCATCTCCCAGAAAACACAATTGAACGGCCGTCCAGGAGCCAAGAAAGCGGACCCTGAGCAACAAACCGGCTGCTGAGAAATCCACAAATCGCAAGTAAACCTGAAGCCTGAAAGAGGCGAGTCGGGGAGAGGGAAGGGAGCAGAGACGGACCATGCGGGATGCGATCCCTGCTGACTATTCGGAGCTGCGCAGGTTGGGGGAGGGGAGAGAGACTGGGGAGCTGGGGACTGAAGGAGTTTGGGAGCCAGCCTCTGGAACTTTTGAGTGGTAGAAGGGCTGAGCAAGGACTCTGAACTGCAAAGATAACACCCCAGCTCTAAGCCCCCTGGAGACCTACACAGGGCTGCAGTTCCTGTTCCCAGCCTGCTGCAAAGGCGACCCTGCTATCTCAGGCCAGGCCCACAGCTTTGGACTTATGGAGCGGGCACTTCCTCGTGCACCCCAGAGTTCTGAAAGCAGTGTGAGCCTTTAGACAGCCAGATACTGAATCAGGGCTGGGAAGACTGATGTTCCCCAGTAAAGGGCCAAAAGCCTTTTGTTGGCCTCTCCCCAGGATATATGCGCATAGCCTCCAAACGCAGTAGGAGATCAGAAACAAGAAACAAACAGCCCCCTCTCCCCCAAAACTTGACCCCCAGCGCCACCTAGTGTCTGCCCTACAGCAAGACACCACGAAAGCAATAATCTGGGCAGTGAACATAAAGCCCTCATGTCAAAAAGGAAGATCCCAGCG
>PVJL010010361.1:0-50006 GCA_004026885.1 Lyroderma lyra | reverse complement strand
AAGCTGTGGTACATATAAACAATGGAATATTACTCAGCTATAAGAAAAGATGAAATATTTCCATTTTCAACAATATGGATGGACATGGAGGTCATCATGCTTAGTGAAATAAGCCAGACAGAAAAAAACAAAGAACTGTATGACTTCACTCATATGCGGAATATAAAACTGAAAGCAAAGAAAAAAAGAAATGAACAAACAAATAACCCATGGACACAATCAATAGTTTAATGTTTATTAGGGGATGAGTGGGTTAGGGAGGGGAGAAAGGGGAGGGGGTGGGGGAGGAGGGGAAGCTAAATATAAGGTGATGGAAAGAGAAGTCACATTAGGTGGTGAACTTATTATACATCAGGTTGACAATGCACTGTAGAGTTGTATGCCTGAAACCTATGTAATTCTTGCTAACAGATGTCACCCTAATAAGTCTAACAATAAAAATGAATTTTAAAAAAAAGAAGAAGAACATCATCAGAGAAAATACTAACCTGTTTCTTTTTTCCTTTTTAAAATTGAAAAGAGTTGTGTTTTTCTTCACAGTAACATAATTTATCAGTTTAGAGTCTTGCATGAAAACTTTTAGCTCCTCTAACATTCCATCACTATTGAAATCATCCTACAGAAGTAATGATAAAACTCTAGAGGAAGTAGCTGAACAGGCTCTAGAATTGCCATTGATGTGGATGTAACATTTTTAAACAGTGATGAATTTCTTGTAACATAGTAGTTGTCTTCTCTTTGCCAATACATTGAGGAGACCAACCACATCTCTTGTGTTTTGATTGCTAAAACTGTTCCTCAAAAGCTTAACTGGATCTCTGCAGGAATGGGGAGGCCACTATCTCCACAGGCAGAAACAGGTTTCTATGTATTCCTTACCTGAAATGCAGAATCACCTACCTACTATATTTTATTATATTGTTATATTACATAGTAGATGATACCAAAAGTGACCATGTAATGACAATACATATTAACATTCTCATAGTCATGGTTAGAAAAGCTAATGACGTCTTTCTGCATTCTGTCATTAGCTATTATGATCCTATGTTTCAGTGTATTTTACACAAATAAAACAGCCTATGAATAAATAAAAATAAAAGGTTTTCTTGGTGGCACTTTTTATCTTTGTCTTTCATTTCCTGTGTGTACTAATAAAATGGTGGAAAAGAAATGATACCCACCTTCTTTCTTTCAGATATTTCTTAGAGTGCCAAGTGGGCATAGGTGGTATTGAGGTTGACAGATTTTTGTAAAACGGCAGTTAGAAATTCTTAACTGATGATAGGTGTTCAGGAAAAAATCATTTTTTAATTCATTTTTATTCTTAGACTTGTTGGGGTGACATCTGTTAGCAAGGATTACATAGGTTTCAGGCATACAATTCTACAGTGCATTGTCAACTTGATGTATAATAAGATTACCACCTAATGTGACTTCTCTTTCCATCACCTTATATTTAGTTCCCCCCCTCCTCTCCCAACCCCTCTGCTTTGTCCCCACCCTGAATCACTCATCCCCGAATAAACATGAAATTATTGATTGTGTCCATGGGTTATTTGTTTGTTCATTTCTTTTTCCTTTGCTTTCAGTTTTATATTCCACATATGAGTGAAGTCATACAGTTCTTTGTTTTTTCTGTCTGGCTTATTTCACTAAGCATGATGATCTCCAGGTCCATCCAATTTGATGCACAAGGCAATATGTCATCTTTTCTTATAGCTGAATTATATTCCATTGTGTATATGTACCACAGATTCTTTATCCACTCATCTGTCAGAGGGGACTTTGGTTGTTTCCACATTTTGGCAACTGTGAACAGCGCTGCAATCAACATTGGGGTACATAAGTCTTTGCGGACAAAGGTTTTCAAGTCTTTTGGGTAGGTCCCCAGAAGGGAGATTGCTGGGTCAAATGGTAGCTCCATTCCCAATATTCAGAGGAACCTCCACACTGCCTTCCACAGTGGTTGTATCAGTTTGCACTCCCACCAGCAGTGTACCAGAGTTCCTTTTTCTCCACGTCCTCTACAGCACTTGTAATTCCTTGTCTTGTTGATAATAGCCATTCTAACAGGTGTGAGGTGATATGTCATTGTGGTTTTGATTTGCATTTCCCTGATACTTAATGAGGATTAGTATTTTTTCATATGTCTGCTGGCCATTTGTATTTCTTCATCGGAGAAGTTTCTGTTTAATTCTTCTGTCCACTTTTCAATTGGATTGTTTGTTTTTTGTTGTTAAGTCTTACTAGTTATTTAAATATTTTAGATATTAAACCCTCATCTGATGCGTTATTGGCAAATATTTTCTCCCATTCAGTTGGCTGTCTCTTTGCCTTGTTGATGGTTTCTTTGATGTGCAGATGCTTTTTAGTTTGATATAGTCCCATTCATTTATTTTTGCTTTTACTACCCTTGCCATTCAGGACAAGCTCAGGAAGTCTTCTTTGAGTCCTAGGTCTGTAAGTTTAGTATCAATGTCTTCTTCTATACAGTTTATTGTTGCAGGTCTTATATGGAGGTCTTTAATCCATTTTGAGTTAATTTTTGTATATGGAGAGAGTTCACAGCTCAGGTTCATTCTTTTGCATATGTTTTTCCAGTTTTCCCAGCACCACCTACTAAAGAGGCTGTCTTTTCCCCATTGTATGATTTTTGCTCCTTTATCGAAAATTATTTGTCCATATATTTGTGGGTTTATTTCTGGGTTTTCAGTTCTATTCCATTGGTTTATATTTTTGTTCTTCTGCCAGTACCAAGCTGTTTTGACTATTGATACTTTGTAATATAAATAGAAGTCAGGAAGTGTAATGCCATCAGCCTTATTCTTTTTATGTAGCATTCCTTTGGCAATTCGAGGTCTTTTATGTTTCCATATACATCTAATAATTCTTTTATCTATTTCACGAAAGTATGATTGTGGGATTTTGATGAGTATTGCATTGAATTTGTAGATTGCTTTGGGCAGAATAGCCATTTTAACAATGTAAGTCTTCCTATCCATGAACATGGGATATTTTTCCACCTCTTAAAGTCTGTTCCAATTTTTTCAAAAGTGTCTTATACTTTTCCGTGTATAAGTCTGTCACACTCTTTGTTAAGTTAATTCCCAGGTATTTCATTCTTTTTGTTGTGATAGCAAAAGGAATTGACTCTCTCATTTCTTTCTCTGAGGATTCATTGTTTCTATAAAGGAATGCTGCTTGATTTTTGTACATTGATTTTCTATCCTGCAACTTTACTGTATTTGTTAATTATTTCTAACAGTTTCCTTGTGGAATCTTTGGAATTTTTTATATAAAGGATCATGTGATCCACAAATACTGACAATTTGACTTATTTTTTTCCAATTTAGATAATTTTATTCCCTTCCCTTGCCTGATTGCTGTGGCTAGAACTTCCAGTACTATATTAAATGACAGTGGTGACAGGGAGCATTCTTCTCTTGTTCCTGATTTTAGGGTAATAGGTTTCAACTTTTCCCCATTCAGTGTGATGTTAGCCGAGGGTCTCTCATATATGTCCTTTATTGTGTTGAGATACTTTCCTTCTATACTTATTTTATTTAGTGTTTTGATCATAAATGGATGTTGTACCTTGTTGAAAGCTTTTTCTGCATTAATTGAAATGACCATATGGTCTTTATCTTTGATTTTGTTAATGTGGTGTATCACAATGATTGATTTTTGTATGTATGATCTTTTTCATGCATTGTTGTATTCTGTTTGCTAGTATTTTGTTCAGGATTTTTGCATCTGTGTTCATAAGAGATATTGGTCTATAGTTTTCTTTTCTTGTGTTGTCTTTGCCAGGCTTTGGTATTAGAGTAATGTTGGCCTCATAGAATGAGTGAGGAAGTATTGCTTCCTCTTCAATTTTTTGGAAGAGTCTGAGGAGGATAGGTGTTAATTCTTCTTTGAATGCTTGGTAGAACTTGTTGGTGAAACCATCTGGTCCAGGGCTTTTGCCTTTAGGGAGATTATGGATAGTCATTGCAATCTCATTGCTACTGATTGGTCTATTTAGATTATCCAGTTCTTCTTGGTTCAGTCTTGGTAGGCTATAAGTTTCTAGAAACTTGTCCATTTCTTCTAAGTTGTAAAATTTTGTGGCATAAAGTCCTTCATAATATTTTCTTATAATCCTTTATATTTCTGTGGTATCAGTGGTAATTTGTCCCCTTTCATTTCTAATTTTGGGTATTTGTGTCCTTTCCTTTCATCCTTTGATTAGTCTCACCAGGGATTTGTCATTTGTGTTGACTTTCACAAAGAACCAACTCTTCATTATATTAATTTTTTCTATTGTCCTTCTGTTCTCTAACTGGTTTAGCTCTGCTTTAATTTTTATTATTTCTTTCCTTCTGCTGGCTTTGATTTATGTCTGTTCCTTTTTTTCTAATTCTTTAAGATGGAATGCTAAGATGTTTGCTTGTGATTTTTCTTGTTTCTTAAGATAGGCCTGTAATGATATAAATTTCCCTCTTATTACCGTTTTCACTGTGTCCCAAAAATTCTGATACTTTGTATTTTTATTGTCATTATTTTCTATATATTTTTTAATCTAATCTTTTATTTGTTCTTTTATCCAGCACCTTTTTAATAAGCTATTGTTTAATCTCCATGTATAGTTGGTTTTTTCTGCTTTCCTTTTACAGTTGATCTCCAATTTCAAAGCTTTGTGATCTGAGAATGCATGTGGTATGATTTTGAACCTCTTGAATTTGCTGAGATTACTTTTGGGTTTCAGCATGTGGTCTATTCTTGAGAATGTTCCATGCGCACTAGAAAAGAAGGTGTAGTTTCTTTTTGCTGGATGAAGTGTCCTTTAAATGTCAATTATGTCCAATTGCTGTAATGTGTCATTTAGAGCTGTTATTTCCTTATTTATTTTCTCTTTGGATGATCTGTCCATGGCTGTTAGTGGGGTGTTTAAGTCTTCCACTATGATTGTGTATTCATCAGTTTTTCCTTCAAGTGTGTTTGTAGTTTCTTTGTGTATTTGGGTGCATCCTGGTTGGGAGCATATATGTTGATTAGTGTCAACTCTTCTTGTGGTTGCATTGTGCCTTTTATCATTATGTAATGTCCATCCTTGTCTTTTAGTATCTTTTTTTACCTGAAGTTTATTTCATTAGATACCAATATGGCAACTCCTGTTTTCTCTGGTTAACATTTGCTTGGAGTATTGTATCCCATTCTTTCACTCTGAGTCTGTGTTTGTCCTCACAGCTGAGGTGTGTTTCTTGGAGACAACATATGGATGCGATCTGTTTTTTAATCCAGTCTGCTACTCTGTGCCTTTTTATTGGTGAGTTCAGTCCATTAACATTTAGAGTGATTATCAGTATGGGAGCATTTCCTCTGGCCATCACTTACATCTTTCTTTGATTTTGTTTGTTTGTTTGTTTGTTTTTGTTTCTTTCTTGTTGCCCCAACTTTGTTCCATTTTCCCTGATGTTTTGTATCAGGCCAAAAAGCCTCCTTCAGTATTTCTTGGAGTTCTGGCTTCGTGCTGCAAATTACCTCAGCTTCTGTTTGTCTTTGAAGGTCTTTTTTCCACCTTCATACCTGAAAGATTATTTTGCTGGATAATTTATTCTTGGCTGGAAGTTTCCTCTTTTATATTTTTGAATATTAGATTCCACTCTCTCCTGGCTTGTAAAGTTTCTGCTGAGAAATCTGATGCTAGCCTGATGGGTTTACCTGTAAAGGTTATAGTTCTTTTTTCCCTGGCTGTCTTGAGAATTGTCTCTTTGTCTTTAGTTTTGGACATCTTTAGTACAATGTTTCTTGAGAAGATCTGTTAGGGTCCAGGTATCTAGGGGACCTGTTTTCTTCTTGAACTTGGGGTTCCAGATTTTTCCTTAGGTTTGGAAAGTTCTCATCTACAATTTGTTTGAGCATGCTCGCTGTAGATTGTTCTGCCCCTTCTTCTATTCCTATTATCCTGTTGTTGTTTTGTCTCAGGGAGTCGGATAGTTCTTGCAGAGTTCTTTCAATCCTTTTGGTTCTATATTCCCTCTCTTCCTCTTTCTGAGCTGTTTCCATGTTCTGATATTCAATATCACTAATTTTTTCCTCCATCTGGTTGGTCCTGTTTCCTATGGCAGTTATTTCATTTCTCACTTCTTTTATGGTATTATTTATTTCTCGTATTTCCATCTCAATCTTTCTTATGTTTTGAATTTCTTTGTTAAATTGTTCTTTTTGTTCACAGAGTTCTTTTTTATATGTAGTTTATAACCTTTTTTATATTATTTATCTCAGCTATGGTGTTCTGCCAATAGGTTTTCATTTCTCTCACAGACTTTAGAATGGCTGCTTTTTATTCTCTGTCACTTAAATCAGACCCTTTCACTTCTGACAAGCTCTCTTGTGGGTAAATTTCATGTTCTTTCTGAGGAGTTCTAGTTTTTAAGGAATTCATCTTGACCGCTGGGTTCTTCCTCTTTGACATGAGGGCTTTATGTTCAGTGCCCAGTTTATTGCTTTTGTGGTGTCTTGCTGTAGTACAGACACTAGGTGGCACTGGGGGTCATGTTTGGGGGAGAGGGGGCTGTTTGTTTCTTGTTTCTCATCTCCTGTGGCCTTAGGAGGTTATGCTCATATATCCTGTGGAGAGGCCAACAAAAGGTCCTCCAAGGGTGACTCTGCCTTCTGCCCTTTGCTGGGAAATCTCTTCTGAGTCTTGTTTCTGCTGGCTAGGGTGAACGCTGTCAAATCAGTCCTTATTCCCAACCCCAATTCAGCACATGGCTGTCTACGGGCTTACACTGCTTTCAGAACCCTGGGGTGCACGCTCCATAAATCCAAAGCTGTTGGCTCAGCCTGAGTCAGCAGTGTCGCCTTTGCAGTGGGCTGGAAACAGGAACTTCAGCTCTGTGTAAGTCTCCAGGGTGCTTAGAGCTGGGATGTCATTTTTGCAGTTCAGAGTCCTCACTCATCCCTTCTACCACTGAAAAGCTCCAGAGGCTGGCTTCCAACCTCCGTCCCCAGCATGTAGCTCCAAATCCCAGCTCCCCTGTGGTCTCTCCCCTCCCCTGAACTGTGCCATTCGGATCCCTTTGTAGTCTCTGCTTGACTCCCATCCCCAAGTCTCCCCCTTCTCTCCAACCTTCAGGTGTTTACTTGCGATTTGTGGATTTCTCAACAGCGGTTTTTGTCACTCAGGGTCCTCTTTCTTGGTTCCTGGATGTCCGTTCAATTGTTTCTTCTGTGAGGGGCTTTAAGGACCTCCTCTCCAGTTGCCATCTTGCCTTCTTCCTCCAGGTAAAATTTTTAAGGGACACTCACCAAATCTTTATTAAAAAAAATACACACACACACACACACACACACACACACACACACACACACACCAAGCAAAAATAAGTTCATTTTAAAGTGTCTCATTTAGAAAATATTATGTTGTATTTTAGACTTCTACCTTAGGACCATCAAATTTTAGTATCAATCAGTTTGTGTTCAACGGTGCTTTGGGGAGTGAAATTATTTCTTTGAGATATCATGTGATAACACTTTACTTTTTAAAAGAAGAGTTCAATCTCTGTATCTACTAAATTAGTGTAAAATGTAGCCATGTAGGAGCATAGTTTTAAAACTTGGGGCCAGCTAAATCATTGTTATATTAATCTTTTGTTGACCTCAACACTGAGAAAAACATAAAAACTTCAACATTTAAAATGTAAAGAGTTTATATTAAAAGCCTTGAAAATTAATCAATTAGAACTAAAACAAAAACTTAACACAATAATAGCAATGTTAAAAGTGGAGGTGTCCCCAGTGCCTCCTGTCCTGTTAACAAACTTGATATCACAATTTAATAGTCTGTTCATACTGACACATGAATTTCTGGTGTTACTCCTAAAAGAGGGGCAATGCAACATTTAAATGTCATGTCATATGACATTCCTCATTATACTTAATATTGTTAGTCCAATAACTTCCATATGGTGTGTTCCGTGCCTTTTAGTTTTAATTAAAATATGTAAATATAACGTTATTTTTGTAACATTATATTTACTGTAGGCAAAATTTTCAATTGTTTCTCATTACTTGAACATTTACAAGTAATTGCCAAATATATGCTTATTTAAGTGCTAACACTAAGTTTTAATTCTTTTGGGGAAGAAGGAAGATTTCATATCTAGGTTAAACTCAGCTATGTTTTCTTCATTACAGGAAGCCTTTTATTATTTTAGTGATGTTTAGGTGGTGTCTCATTTCCATATATTCTAAGATTTTCATCTTTGCTTCCAAATTATTTGCTAGGCTTAGTGGAATTAGAGCCCTTAAAACAAGGCTGCTTGTAATATGTGCTCATTGAATACTACATTTTCATGATTATTTCCTCTAGATTTCATGTCTTAGGGGATAGGCACATACTGGTATTAGGAAAGATTCTGGCATATATTGATAGTTAATATGTGTTTCACTTGATGGAGGAATACACACACACACGTACAAATAAAAATACACACACACACACACACACACACACACACACACACACACACGTAAACACATACACAGACAGTCTGGATTGTATTCAGCCATGTAGGAAAAAAGGAGGGTTTAATGACCGAAATTTTTGAAGTTCTTGTACATTTTACTGTGGTTCATTTCAACTGCAGTTTTTAAATTGTAGATGTTAACATCTAGTTAGCACATATGAAGCTTTATTTGACAATGCACTGTAGAACTGTATGACTGAATACTATGTAATCTTTGCTAACAGATGTCACCCCAATAAGTGTAACAATGAAAATAAATTTAAAATATTCAGGTAGAAGCTAAAGAAACAAACACATGTATGTTAAAATTAACAAAGTTTATTTTTCATCATGTGTAGCATATATTTTTATTAGAAGGAGATTTCTTTGAATTCGCAAAAGCATATTATTAAAAGAAAACCAGACAGGATTATACAACAGGTTTTATAATTTTCTGTTTTTAGTCTCATTTTTTTAAAAATTAAAATGAAAACAAAGATGATGTTGAACTTACATATGATTAGCTTTTTGCAAAAGAGTTAAAGTCTTCAGAACAAGTAATTTATGAAAATGTTTGTGAAAGTTGTTCAGATAATATGTTTTCTCAATCAAATGTATATAGTTTAATATGTCAAATACATTGCATATTTTTATTTAACATCAGCTGATAATTTATAAGCCTTAAGCATTATCTTAAACAGCACCTCTAAAAAATTGAAATATCCCTTTAGATATTTTTCTTTCTCACTGCTTAAATAATAGAAATATGTATGTGATCATGGGGCATTCAATTTTGAAAAACAGAATGGTATTTTATTTTAAAGTTAAAAATTTGAAAGATACTCTGACAATATAGATTGACTTTCTTGTCAGTATATGTAATCTGTTTCTATATTTTATATTCTAATTACTAACAATTCATGTATAATATATAATTATTTTATTACATTTGTCCATTTAATCTGAAAGACTTCTAAAAATGTTAAAATCAAAAGCAATCATACAGCTCCTTTAATATGTTCAATTTTAGATATAAAGTAAAAATTCAACATTTTATTTTACCAGAAACAATACAATTAACTTACAGACATTAAGGGCCAACTTTCAGAAACTGTAGTTAAGAGTAATTTAGATATCATTTGAATTTAAGTTTCCAAACATTGTAGCATTTTATAAATAGACATGTTAAAGGATTTAGAGAATTTTTCCAATTCTGAGCTTTAACCTCAACAATTTTACTGTAGAAAATACACAGTAAAACAATTACTAACATTGGCAGTTATTGTGGTTTGAAAATTTCAATTGTTTAGACTGCAACAAACAATAGAACCATTTAGTTCTAAGATATGTTATTATAATGCAACAAGGAACTGAATACAAAATTACAATAATCTTTATTTGCAATTTTAATTATTTGCTCAAGCTATTTCCCTGCACATCTCAAAATAAATGGGAACAAACAAACGCTTTATTTTTAAAGCACTTGCTTTTTTTCAATGTTGTAATCACTGTGAAACTTACCTCTTAGAGTGAAGTAACAAGACAGTAGGTATCACTGGTTTCTAAACTGGAGCAAACACACTCATTGCTCTCTCTGATTATGGGTCCCTTTTTCACCTATTTGGGTCTCCATATATTATCAGACCTTCATTGGAGATCTCAAGTTCGAGTTAAATCACCAAGATTATTTTATAGGACTCACTTCAAATATGAGAACCAGCTAAGTTTGCATGCTCCCCTCCCTCTATTACCTATAGAGATAGCAGGATGTTGCCTTGGCACTATTCAGCAGCAGATGTAGGAATTTACTCCATACCTGATGAATTTGTATTTCTAATGAAGAAATATTTAAAATTGACACCTGTTATTAAAATATTTGGTATACTGTTTTGAGAAAAGCTAGAAACCAGTGATAGACTAAGTTCTTAATTTTGTTAAAAGAGACTGGGTAAAGCTTTAAAGGTATATAAGCTAATGAAGTTTGCTTTATATATTTGAATTAAGACTTTCTAGGTAAAGATTCCCTATCACTTTCTTTTAATAATGTCATCTGGACATCATATTTTGGGCAGCATTTGTGCCTGAGGCCAGCTCCATTGAGAGGAAATGGGTTTAGAAAGGTTGCCTATGTACTTGGAATCTGAGGTTCAAGGGTCTTGCAGAGTTGTGCAGAACTTGGTGAGCAAGGACACTACTCAGGATGTGGTTTCTTGCTGGCTAAGGGGAAGGATGAAAACAACATTTCCTGCAAGGCAAAGGAATCATAAACAGGGCAAAAGGATGGGGGTGGGCAACATCGTTGTGTAATTAAGAAGTTACCCCCCTGTTGTTCTTGGGATATAAAATAAACCCGCTGCAAACCTGAAGAGTCTCTGTGTCTCTATCAGAGCACAGGAAACCACCTGGTCCCAGCTTTGCTATCTGTTATGTCTGTGTGTGTCTGTATTCTTCTTAATTCCCTGTGACCTCCCCTCTAGTTCCATTTTTCCCATGCTGGTCATGGGGTAAATGGCACTCATACAGGGACCTGAGTATGAAGGAACTCTGAATGTCAGGCAAGATAAGACTCTTGGAAGTCATATGCAATTAAAAGAGTGTTAAAAGCCATCTGCTTTTGACAACTAAGAAAGGTAAGAGTGCATTATGAGAGCCAGGTATAAAACATGGGATATTCAGGATCTAAGGAGAGGGAACTCTATGTAGATAAATTAAAATATATGTTGCAAGCTAAAGGTAGTAATGTTGTAAGGCATCAGCTTTTACAATTTTTGGATTTTGTTCAGAGTTTGTCCTTGGTTTCCAGAGGAGAGAACCATTAACATTCAGATATAATAAAAAGTGGGGAAATGGCTACGTGATCGGTATGTGGCTGATGGACCTGAAAAACTCCTACACATGCCTTCACCTTGTAAATGTTAATACAGGAATGTCTGAAACATTGGTCCATATGTTCTCATTTACCTGAGGATCACAAAACCCGCTGTCATGATCTGCTACTCCAATAAAGATAGTGCAGGGTTATGAAAAGTTAAAAACACTTAAAGGCAAAATATTGTGGAAAGATGTGGCTACTGGTAATTGGTGGGGACCAGATCCAGTACTAACATGGGGAAGAGGTTTTGTTTGTGTTTTTCCAGAAGGAGATTTATAACCTACCTAGACACTGGAGATATTGATTAAGCATGGACCCCAGGAAACTCATCGCACCATTGAGAAGAATGTGTCTGACAGAGCTTGTGACTCACAGATATCCTCTACCTCAGTTTAAATTAATCATTTATAGAAAAACTTGTAATCTGTGTCTGCTGATTGTATTTCTATAATGTCCCATCTCCAGCCTCAAGAGTCATTCTAAAATTTGTGATATGTGATGATTAAACTTATTTGGGTTTGCTAGACTTTAGCTTATTATCTTAGTGGAAGTAAATCTATGCTTGTTAATTGTATCATCACTAGGCCATTCTTGGATAGGCGGTGATGCCTGGGTGATGCAGACTCCATTCAGTAGTGATCGCTTTGAGGCCTGCTTTTCAGACCAATGCTTTCGAATCCACAAATCAGGTCTGGTTCTCCTTATCTGGGGACCATTGAAATGTAGATGTCATCTGGCATGGATTCCAGCTCATCTTGACCAAAGGAATCTACATAGAATACCTTGAGACCCCTTCCCCTTATAGATCAGATAGGGTGAGAGTTCCGTGGATCCCCAATAGTAGAGGCAATGACCATCCTCAGCAGGAAGCAGTTACAGAAGATGAGACCTCCTGCCCCTCAGCTTCCCATGGAGATTTGTGGGGATCATGGTGTCAGTCCCCAGAAGGTTAAAGCTAAGTCCACTATAAAGTGTTAAAATCGGCCTGCCGCCCAAGCTTGACCTTGGTATAATCAGTCCATATCTGGGGTTGAGGAATTCCTGGGGCTGACATTTACTGTGCATGTACTGCCTTATGTAACCATAAAAAAACTAAACCATTGCTACTGAGCAGATGCGGCAAGATGCCACTTTTGTTTGAATACGTATATATAGTCTCATTTGTGCAATAAAGTAGCTTGCTTGCTGGTGTGTTTATGGTCCCCCATGTCAGCTCTGCCTGTGTTTTTTCAATTGGGTGTACCACCGCTGAAACCTGCCCTGCCTGGAAACCTTGGCAATGACACATGTCTCTCAAGAAAATGTGACAAAGGCACATAGAATGGGGGATCTTGAGACTCACCTTGCCGCAGTGTCACAGCATTGATACCGTCAACTTTTTAAAAAACAAAAGGGTGGAATATGTGGGCAGTGTTTAAGCCAGAGGCCAGGGTATTCAGAAAAAAAGGGTTTAGCAAAGCTGCTTATTACTTGGAATCTGAGATTCAGGGGTCTTGTGAGGCTGCCTAAAACTTGGTGCAGAGGAATCATAAACTGGAGGAAACAATGGGGGTGGGCAATATTATTTTGCCATTAAGAAGTTACACCTTCTGTTGTACTTGGAATATAAAATAGATCTACTGCAGATCTAAAGGGACTCTATGTCTCCATCAGAGTTATTTGTTATGTCTGTGTGTGTGTCTGTGTGTTCTTCTTAATTCCCCCTCTCCTCCCTTCTAGTTCTGTTCTCCCCATGTTGCTCATGGAGCATCAAATGAAGTCTACTTTTAAAAGACAAAGTCAAAATTTTTAAAAATCATGTGACTGTGAGATAACAGCTAAGCTAGTAGTAGGAGAAAGTCTCAGAACACAGGACATTTATTATATTATTCTTTTGTGGGCTTTCTTATTGAACCTTTAGTAATGATTATTAAATGCATCCAATTTAGTATAGTAAAGTGTACAAATTTCTCATATTTACACTTCAAGTGTCCTAAAATGTGAAATTCCACATAAAAGCTAGAAAATGGGGAAAACATTTAAATTTAAGGTTGCATTGACAATGGTGTATCAGATTACAAAAGGCCACATGCAAGATTTCTCTTGACTGTAAAAGTCAAGACAATTCCTTTGCCCAGTTTACTTGTCACACCTCAATTCCACTGGTTTTCTTGGTGCATTGGGCTCTCTGACTGTAATGATGGAGTTCAGTCAGAAAATTATGTGGGTCTTGCTTTGTGAACAATCTGTCTTTTGAACCAACTCCCATATCTAGCAGGGCAGTGACAAGAATGGAAAATTCATACAACATCTGGGCGTGTATGGCATGCCTGGCTACACCTGCTAGCAGAGTTTTTCAGAAACTGGCCATTGCTCTCAGTCAGCCAATTCCATTGGTTTTCTGAAAGACTTGGGTACACAGAGAGGACCATTTGCCCTCATCTGCCAAGCAGCTTCCTCAGTTGTTTAGTTACGGGGACTGGCTGGCCTATGCAGACTAGTCACATCACCCTGGAACTTGTGGCAGGCAGTGAGCATTTCACAATACCAGTCAGAGGCATTTACTTAAAGATAGGAACCAGACTGGACTCCCTTAGGGCATAGGCAGGTTTGATGGGACAACCAACACAAGATATCTTTTTCTACAATGTGCTAGCAGTATTAGAAAGCCCTTACCTAATTCTTTCAGATAGTGGCAGAGTTGGCGATCTGATCCCAATTCATGGAGACCCTACAGAATGTAGATGAGCCCTAACCTCCACCTCACAGAGTCACTAACATGCTCTGGCCTCACCCTGTTCTTCAAGTCCCAAGTTGCTCAAGGTTTTCGGGCCTGCTTCACCCCTCACTCATATCGCTGGCCTTCATTTTTCTGTGTACTCTCACCTCTCCAAAGCCCTGAGTCCTTGGACACCCTGCCTCAAAACTTTCTTTAAGGGGTTCCCTGGAGGTGTAGTGGCTAGGCTTCAGCACTCTTAATGCAGTGGCCTGTGAATTCCCAGCCTAAAAACCATCACCAAAATAAATCTCTCATTACCTCAGCTCCCTACCCTTGTGACTTTGTGGGGTAAAAATTAAGGCTCACCAACATTCTGACAGGTCTCCATGAATTGGGGTCTCACGGTCATCTGTGCCACAATCTGAATGAATTAGGTAAGGGCTTCCTGGTACTTCTTGCAAACTGCAGAAAGAGATACCTTGGGTAGGCTGCCTTACTGAACCTGCCTCAACTGCCACAGTCAGGGCCAAATACTTCCTCCTGATAGAAAACACAGGGCTTTTTGGCCAAGTTTGAGAGCACTTTTTGCAGTGAAGACAGTAGTCATGCCAGGGTTGTTTTTCAAAAGTCACCACACTGGAATACTTATAACATATAGAGGTGAGGTTCTTGCATCCAGCACAATTCTGGGCCACAAAATTCTTGCCGCAATCCACACAGTAATACTCATTCTCCATAGTGGTAAAAGGCTTCCCAGGCAGCTTCTTAGAGCAGGTAACACACACAATGCATTCAGCATGCCACGGTTGATTATGGTAAGTTATTCTGCCACATGTGATAACCTTGTTGCAGTTCACAAAATGTTGGGCACACTTGGCCTTGCTGCAAGTCATGCAGTAGAACTCGTCCCCTTTAGAAATTGAGTTTTCAGTTTCAATGAATTGTTTACAGTTGCTGCATTTGAAGCAGTCTTTGTGTCAGAGGATTCCATTGTACTCCACATTTCAATGTCCTGCAACAAATGACTTGTAGTGGCCTTTGATATTGAGGGAGTCTTCCAGCCTGGTGCACTTTTTGCACAGAATCTAGCTGTTTTTGCCCACAAACATCTTGCTACCTGAGGGGTAAATGCACTTGGTACAGCAAAAGTGGGTGTTGTTCCAGTAGCTCTTCTTATAATACCACTCATTTGAGTCTGCAATGATGGCCTTGCTGCAATCCATACAGGTGTTGGCACAGAATTGTCAAAGCAGAAGGACAGTGGTTGCTGTCCTTCTTTAGGTGTGCCCTCCCTTGCAGAGGATTTGTGCAGTAGTGGAAGTCCAAATTCTCAGCCATAGTAACCACTTTTTACCAAAGTGATCTCACAATGAATGTGTGGAAAACAGATATATTCAGCAAGAGCTTCTATATAGTTGTCAACTTTTTCTAATGTGCTTCCTGATGGTGTACAGTAGTGCAGCTGTTCATGTGGTATTGCTGTCTGGACCCAGACCTAGATGCTGTGGTGGCTGCAGCAGGTATGGCAGTGCCACAGAGGTAACTTTTGAAACTGGGAGCCAAACAGCCAGGATCTGGGCTACAACACAGGAGGGCCAGGCCTCCACCTGTTTGGGGCCTGCCAGTTTTAAGGGGAAGGTTCTGAGCTGACCCCACAAAACTGAACAGGGAGGGCCCCATGCAGTAATATTTGGGTTTATGGGTGCTTGTCCTTACCAACAACTCTCTTTAGTGTTCATGAGGTTGCTGGGCCTCTAGAGGGAGATAAGGATATGGGCCTCCCAGAAGTCCATAAATTTCATTTTAAACATAATTTCTAGAACACTAAAAAGTATCTCTGAGCTTTCCATGCATGTCCTAACAGGACAAGGACTCTGGGAATCAGGTGGGGCTGAGGCTAGTCTATTATTTTAACCTAGATCCCCATGAGAACCTCACCCTAAATCTCTGGACCAGGCCTAAAATGTGGTGTGGGAGAGACTGAGGTGTCTTAGCTAAAGACCACTAGTGTAGCTGCATAACAAAGACAGTACCTGTGAGAAGAACAGGGGGTTTGACCACAAGTGTGTTAAGTAGTGAAGCACCACCCTCTCTACCTACCTTATGGACTGCCCTGCCATTGGTCTGCATATCTAAAGAAAAAAGGTCACTGGGCTGTAGCACCCAAGTTTGCCTGAGTGGGGATAGAAGAGCATGGTAAAAATGACCTCTGCCCTTTAGCTTTGCTTCATTAGACAGGCCTCTAGAGAAAACCACACCACAGCTCTAACACACAGGTTTTTGCAGAGCGTGTCGGAGGTGCTGCTGTACCATAAATCCAGGAATGGTGCCACAATTGCTCATGGGCAAACATGAAATATGGGCTGAGGTTGAAACCTGAAAGCTGAGGCTCAAAACACTGGCACAGCCAGAAAATACTTGTCACTGCTGCTTTAGTCAACTCAGCTTTATCAACGTGTTTTTCTCCCAGGAATTATAAAAAGCACCATTGAAGTAAAAGAAAGGGTGGGTTTGTGTGTTTGTGTATTTGTGTGTGTGTGTGTGTGTGTGTGTGTGTGTGTGTGTGTGTGTGTGTGGTGGTGTCTAGAGTTTTTTTTTTTTTTTGCATATAGTGAATTGTGGGAACCCTGCACCACTTTACATTAGCCAGCTCCCAAGTCTCATTTGGACAGACCAGATCTGAGAGACTGAGTGGAGAGCCAGAAACGTATTTAAAAACAAAAAATTTGCACCTCACTTCAGCTGTACTAGTCTCTTTTTTTTTTTTATTGTACTCATGTGGCCTCATCAAGTACCAAGTCAAAACATTTTGCTTATTGATTACTCTGAAGAAGAATCAACTGTATGCTCTGATGTTTAGAAAGACTTACAATAGTACAGAGAGGAGGTTGTCAAGGTTTCTGCATATCCCCAAAGAGATGACCATTGTGGGATATGAGCTCTCCTAAGATGCAGATCAGATTGGATGATGCAGCAACACAGCATCTCATTTTTTAAGAGGAGATCTTTGCCCTACAGTTTGTAACTTCTGCCACCTTATTTTTGTATAATTCAGAGGAAACTTTTGGCCAAGTACTGCTAGAGCTAGATTTCTTTAACTCCTATTTTAACCTTAAACCATACTTGATTTTTAAAATAAACAATAAAGTCTACTATAAAAAACATGTGGGAACATGAATGGCTAAATGTAAGAAGAAAATGCTAATAAATTTCCAATACTAAAATTGTAAAAACTACTTTTGTTCTGAGAGTGCTTTCTTTCCCATGTGAAATAATACATAATTCTTTATCATTTTAATTACAGCTGAAAAGTAAATGTCTTGGAAGTTTACAAATATACTTTGAAATATACAAATAATTTCAGTATGTTTATGGTCAAATACTAAAAATATAAAATAAAAAATACAAACCTAATACACTTGTGTTGCATTATAGTCTCTATGAACTATTTAAGTTCATAAAAAATTATTTCAAGTCCTTTTATTGAAATTTCCCCATATTATTCTATTGTAAATTATTGTAATGACTTTCCTTAAAAGTGACATTTAAATGCACAGGAGTTTGAATATGTAAATAACTGGAACAGATTGATCACATGATAAAACTGAAGGTGGTCCATTTGTTCTTATAACATTTATGTCTTTAGAAAATACTGAAATAATTTGGAAAGAACCAAGTGAAAATATTTTAAACAAACTGCCATGAAGTATATTTAGAAAGAAACAGCAGGTAAAAGCGTTTTCTCAAGTTTACTCTGACTACCTCACACTAAAAACAAACTAATGACTCATGTTCAAATGAAAACACAAATAAACATTAAACTTTTGATTGTGTCCATGGGTTATTTATTTGTTCATTTTTTTTCTTTGTTTTCAGTTTTATATTCCGCATATGAGTGAAGTCATACAGTTCTTTGTTTTTTCTGTCTGGCTTATTTCACTAAGTATGATGATCTCCAGGTCCATCCATTTTGTTGCAAATGGCAATATTTCATCTTTTCTTATAGCTGAGTAATATTCCATTGTGTATATGTACCACAGTTTCTTTATCCAGTCATCTGTCGCAGGATACTTTGGTTGTTTCCATGTTTTGGCCACTGTGAACAGCGCTGCGATGAACATTGGGGTACATAAGTCTTTGCGGACAAAGGTTTTCAAGTTCTTTGGGTAGATACCCAGAAGGGGGATTGCTGGGTCAAATGGTAGCTCCATTCCCAATTTTCTGAGGACCCTCCACACTGCCTTCCACAGTGGTTGTACCAGTTTGCACTCCCACCAGCACTGTTCCAGAGTTCCTTTTTCTCCACATCCTCTCCAGCACTTGTTATTCCTTGTCTTGTTGATAATAGCCATTCTCACAGGTGTAAGGTGGTATCTCAATTTGGTTTTGATTTGCATTTCCCTGATAGCTAATGAGGATGAGCATTTTTTCATATGTCTGCTGGCCATTTGTATTTCTTCGTGGGAGAAATGTTTGTTTAGTTCTTCTGCCCACTTTTCAATTGGGTTGTTTGTTTTTTTGTTGTTAAGTCTTATTAGTTCTTTATATATTTTAGATATTAGACATGTCACTTTTCTTCGAAGAAACAAAGGAATTGCCCCTGAAAATTCACACCTAACAAGATTGTGGAGCATTTCTGTGCTTGCCCATGGAGGAAGCTAGCAAATTGAGCCACAGTAAATGACCCAATGCTATATGCTATTGGTAACATGTATATGCAAATTGACCCTTTGGGATTTTAGAAAATAAAATCTACATTAAATTGCCTTGGAAGCAGAGTCCTAAGAAAAAGAATAAAATAAGTGTGTGAAAAGAATGAAAAAATGATGTTCAAAAAATTGTTTAGAAAATAAAAGCCAGACAGAAAAAACAAAGAACTGTATGACTTCACTCATATGTGGAATATAAAACTGAAAGCAAAGGAAAAAGAAATGAACAAACAAATAACCCATGGACACAATCAATAGTTTCATGTTCATTTGGGGACTTGTATGTTAGGGAGGGGAGAAAGGGGAGGGGTGGGAGAGTGTTGGGAGCCATGCAGGCTGGCTTTAGGGAAGCATAACTTGTTTTACTTCTGCATCTGGAAGGTGAGTATTAGGAAGAATTGCCTTGGGGAACTGACTCCCTCTCATTTACTCTGACCTTCAAGTTAACTGGTAGAGAGTGAAGGGCATGTACTGCTCACTGAGGAATGTAGCTGATCTGGCCAGTTCTTTGGGAGACACAAAAGAAAGATAACTGGATAATGGAAGACATAGCCCTAGGAAAACTGACCTCCTTTGTTTGCTCTGACCTTTAGGCTATTGGTAGAGAGTTAATGATAGTTGATGATCTGCTTTTGAGGGAGGAAATGCAAATTTGTTTCTGATGTACTGCACTGCCCTGTAGGTATATATTGGTGAGGAAAAATAAACTCTGGGTTGGTTCTAAGAATGCTTCCAGTCCTCCTGGAACCTCTTTGTCTCTTTCTCTCTTTGTTTCCTTAAACCTCTCCCCCGACTTCAGGTACTGTTTGAGGCAGGACCCCTGCAGGCTATACTCTTTCCATCAACATATGTTTGACTTCATTTTCTTTCTCTCCTGCTGCACTTTTCACTTATCCTCAGGTAATCACTGAGCTATTAACTTTGCCCATGAGTTTTTGTTTTTTTCAAACTTTTAGTTTTATATTACACATATGCATGAAGTCATATGGTTATTGTTCTTTCTGACTGGCTTTTTCACTTAGCGTGATGATCTCAAGGTCTATCCGTGTTTTCACAAATGACAGTATTTCATCTTTTCTTGTATGTGAGTAATATTTCATTGTATATGTACCACAGTTTTTGTATCCAGTCATCTATCAAAAGGCACTTTGGTTGTTTCCATGACTTGGCCACTGTGAACTGTGTGGAACAATTTCCTTGCATTAGTCCTCCTATTCAAATTTTAGTGAATATATTTGAAAATATTTAACCAGTTGGTTTGACAATGAACTTTCTGTCTCTTCTACGTATTTTACTTCAGACTGAAGAACAGTTATTAATATTTGACTCTATTCTGTCATTTAATACATTTCTGTGCTTTTATGACAGGGAACCAGAAACGCAATATGTTTTTAGGCAGTTCATTTTCAGGAAGAAAATAAACTGGTTAACCATAATTAAACTTTAAACAGCTTCCTTTTTCTTGTAGTCTGAAACAACCATATTTTCTTCACATCCTGCAAGGCAGCAAATGAAATTGAATCTGTAACTAAAACATATGTCAAGCCTAATGTGTAAGCAGTGGCTTTGTGAGAACATGATGTCTTTAGGGCTGGAGACTATACTATACACGTTCCTGAAATAATTAAGCGGAGAACATTCCTGATCATATGAACAGAGTCTCCTGACATTTGCTAGGAGGCAGTAAGCACATATCAGTATCTTCTCTTCAAAAATTTATTTTCTAGCTTTTCTCAAAAATCTTATTTTTACATGTCAAAATTTCCTGATAAAAATAATTCTCTACTAGAGACCTTGGAATCATTTTTTATTTTTTAATGTGGGTAGTTTCCTGGCTGGGAATCGAACCCAGGTCGCAATGTTGACAGCACTGAAATTTAGCCACTACACCACAGGGAATTCCCATGGAATTTTTTTATTTATACCTATAAGAGGGTTTAGCTACATGTACTTCTCTTTTTCAGAATAAATGTTTCTACAGCAGTTCTTGCAGATACAGTAGAATTGAGTATACATTTGATTAATGGATCATTTAGAAGGCTTTGGAAAATTCTCCATGTTCCATCATGTATTTATTAATATTATCAAGCAACATATGCATTATTTAAGATTTTCTCTTATTCCACATACTGTCTCATAGTTCTGTAACGTCTTTAAATTTCTTTCTTTCTTTTTTGGCTATAATTTTTCAATTCAAAACATTTATTATGTTCACATATTTCAAAATAAATATTAACTTGTCTATCAAATGATTCATCTTCCACATTAAAAGGGCTAAGTAAAAATAGTCATTGTTTAACATGAGAGAAAACCCTTAGCCAAAATAAATGTCCGAGTGCCATTTCTTTGCTCAGAATGAGCCATGTGCATCTGGCATGGTGCAACATATCTGGCCTTAATCTCATGAAGAAACATGTTCTACTGGAATTGATATTAACTACAGAGGTGACAGTACACACAGAAAAAAACAAAAAAAAATGGAAAGAATAGAAGTGGTATATATAGAACATACAGCTTTCATCCACAAGCTCCATCTTCCTCTAAGTGAACCAGTTTCACAGACACACAGGGTGCATGCTGGCCATGAGACAGAAAGCAAAGAGGAAAGCTGTTCTTGCCCATAAGTTTCTTGTAATTGGTGATTAAGGAATTGCTGGGTTTGCTGCAGTGAGGAGACAGTATCTCTTCAGCTGTCTTCGAGAACCATGATGTGAGATGGTTCTCTGAAAGTTTCCATAACTTCTCCATCAATCTGATACTGTACATGTTAGTAAAGACAGCTAAAGTTCTGCAATCTGAACACCTGACAATGTGTAGGTCAGTATTAAGGCCACAACACAAGAGTGGTAGCTAGGATTTTGGGTGGCTTTAACACAGTCACTGCTGGCTACATTTAATAATGTAGAAGGCCAGAATTTCCCTGTCTAGGGGTTCTATAAGAATAAAGTTTTTGGCTGGGTAGAGATGCCTAAGGCCACACATATTTCCAATTTAATTATGTAAAACAGCTGCTTCAGTAAACTAGTAAAAAATTTAACCTTATAATTCCATTAGAAATATTATGAGGTTCTTGAAGTGTGAGTTATTTGATATTTCTAAGGTCAGTCAGATGATCACTCATCACTTACTGAACATTAACCTAGGAGAAAACTCAGCTAGGCAGGAAATGGAAAACACAGCTCATATTTTTCAAGAATTTACCATGAGAGGAGAAGTAAATGAAAAGGTGAGAAATTGATACAGCTGACCAATAACCACGTGCAGAAAATTACAAATTAGGGAATCCTATTAATAACTACACCTGTGAAATGTCTTCTTGACATGGGACAAGATTTCAGCATTTTTAAATGGTGGGAGAGAAGGTGGTTAAGTAGACTAAGCAGTGGTAGTATATACATCTTTTAGAAGCAAAGTTTTCAAAGAATAGCACATTTTCAAGGAGAAGGAAGGGTAGTCATCAGTGTAATTTTCTATGTAGGAGCTTGTCAGGCCCCAGAGGTTTAAAGCTAAGCCCACTGTAAAGAATTACAGCCAGGCCCACTGTAAAGGGTTAAAGCCAGGCCGGCCGCCCAGTTTTGACCTTGGTATAATCAGTCCATTTCTGGGGTTGAGGAATTCCTGGGGTTGACATTTACTGCACATGTACTGACTTATGTAACCATAAAAACCTAAACAATTGCTACTGGGCAGATGCGGCAAGATGCCACTTTTGTTTGAATACGTACATATAGTCCCAGGTGCACAATAAAATAGCTAGCTTGCTTGCTGGTGTGTTTATGGTCCCCCATGTCGGCTCTCCGTGTGTTTTTTCAATTGGGTGCACCACTGCCGAAACCTGCCCTGCCTGGAAACCTTGGCAATGACATTTGGCGTAGTCCACAAGATGAGTTGAGTACTACCCCCAGCGCCTCTGAGGGTCCCCAGGTGGAAGACATGTGGCCTCCCAGCTCCAGATGACTGGGATGAAATTAGCCAAAACCTAAGGCTATCAAGAAGACCCTGGAATCTATGGAGCAGAATGTTCTGCAGGCACACCTGAAGGTGGCCGGCTGGGAAGCCTGGATGTTTATGGCCGTGTTGCGCCACACTAGCCGGGAGATGCAGGAGCAAGCTCAACAGGTATGCTAGTTGCATCGCCGGGAGGAAACACTGGAAGAGCACCTGGTGGCTGCTGAACTTATGCTGCAGGGCTCGGAGGAGTCTGTACAGTCCTCCAGGGCAGGTAGCCTGATATTTATAGTACAGGCTCACCCCTTAGTGCAACAGAAGGTTGAGCTGGATCAGCAAATGGGGCCAGGGTTCAGCCACAGGGGGGCCCTCAGCCCAGGTAGCATATGAAAATGACTGTGTACTTGCCCACTGAATTACAGGAATTGATGAAGCAGGTACAGCAAAGGGCTGGGGAAACAGTACTGGACTGGCTATTGAGATTATGGGACGAGGGGGTGGAAGGAACAGAGCTATCCCATGATGAAATGTCCCAAATGACCTCCATTTTGATACTCCCCTCCTTGAGGCAAAGGCTACAAAATATTGCCCATACTAACCACCATGCAGGAAATTATTCCCTGATCAATTGGATAATGACAGCAGCCCAAACAGTTTGGGCAGATGCCGGTGAATTGACTGAGACTGTGAGCATCCGGCCCACATACTCGGACCTAGTGCAAATCATACGGGAGATGGGCATGCGACAGATGATGTTTTGGATATGCTACAATAGTCCTGATGAGGAAGTTTTCACAACTAGGATGAAGGACCTCATCCTAGCATCAGGACCCTCAAAAACTTTTGGGACTATGGAGGCTCTTCTGGCTCCCTATGTAGATCAGCGGGTGCATGAAATAACAGCTACCATAGCCCGATTGGGGGATGTAGAAGTGAAGCAAATATAAAAAGGTTGCCAGGTAAGGCCGCTACAGGGCCCCAAGGGGTCCCCACCCAAAGGATGGCTGAAGAATAAAGGGGTTCAAAAGGGTTGCATTCAGCCTGTAGTGGAGTGAGCTGAAAGCAGATGTGGTTTGATCTATTAGCTGTGGAAGTAGCTGCAGAGAAAATAGAGCATCAGCCTACGGGAGTGCTGCTGACCGTGGAAGCAGCTGGAACATGATCAGCAGTTTACTCCTCTGATGGCTGCTATACTCCCAATTTGCGAGTTGAGACTGACCAATTTTTACCCAGACTAGGGGTCTGGCCAAGTTACCTGGCAGAGGGCGTACCTGGGGGACCGGAGGCCACATGTTGAACTTGCTATTTACTGGTCCCCCCATAATGTGCAAATGGTACTAAACCTTGTGGACACTGGAGCCAACAGCACTTTGCTGTATGGAAATCTGGATCCCTTTAGCAGTCCTACGGCCACCATGGAGGGATATGGAGGCCAGATGATATGGGTCAAACAAGCAGTTGTGACCCCGAGCATAGGGTAATTGCCCACACAAGACTATAAAGTCTATATCTCCCCTATCGCATAATATATTCCAGGATTGGATGTGCTTCAAGGACTGGCGATTTTGACAAAGATGGGAGAATTTAGCCTGCATACATGAGTGGTAAAGACTATTGTTCAGGGACATCCTTATCTTGCCCCCTTGGTATTGTCCCAGGCTACCCATATTGTGCATACAAAGCAATATCGGCTACCAGGAGGGCCGAAGAGATTGGTCGTGCCATTCTCAAGCTTGAATAAGCCCCAATAATCCGTCCAATGCATAGCACTTACAATTCTCCCATATGGCCAGAGAAAAAGCCTGATGGCTCCTGGCAAATGACTGTGGACTATCAGGAGCTGAACAAAGTGACGCCCCCATTGCATGCAGCTGTGTCCAATGTTATGGATCTTATGGACAAACTCAAACATAAACTGGGACAGCATCACTATGTTGTGGATTTGGCAAATGCCTTTTTCTCCATAGATATAGCGCTAAAGGGTCAAGAGTAGTTCACGTTCACGTGGGAAGGATGACAATGGACTTTCCTGGTGCTTCCCCAGGGATATCTGCACAGTCCCACCCTGTGCCATGGACTGGTCGCTCAGGACTTGGCCACCTGACAGAAGCCAGCAGGGGTGTATCTGTTCCACTACATTGATGATATAATGCTAACCTCTGATTCTCTTGCAGAGCTTGAGACTGTGGCCACCAGTCTATGAGAAGCCCTGGAAACCTGGGGTTGTGTCGTCAACGGAGACAAGGTCCAAGGCCTGGGTTGCCTGTCAAGTTCTTGGGAGTTCTCTGGTTGGGTAAGATTAAGGTTATGCCAGAGGCAGTCATAGATAAGATACAAGCATATCCCCTGCCAACAACAATGAAGCAATTGCAGCCCTATTTGGGTTTGTTGGATTATTAGAGGGTGTTTATTCCTCATTTAGCCACTTTAACTCACCCTGTGCATCACCTGATACAGCAAGAGGCTACTTGGTGTTGGACCCCAGAGATAGAGCAGTCATTTGAGCCACCAAGCAGGCAGTGGCTCAAGCACAAACCCTAAGGGTGGTTGCCACCACCCTACTGTTCCTTTCAACAGTGTCAGTGGATGATAATGGGTTTGGATGGGGCTGTGGCAGAAACATGGGACTCGCAAAGTGCCCATTGGTTTCTGATCTCAATTGTGGAAAGGGGCAGAAGCCCGCTATTTTCTTATAGAGAAAAAACTAGCTGCTATTTAGGCTGCCCTTTTGGCTTGTGAGACCATAACAGGTTCTAATCCTGTAACCATCCATTCAAGGTATCCGGTAGAAAGCTGGTTGCAGCCTTGGTTACAGATGCCACGGATGGGGGCAAAGCCCTTACCGGCCACATTGTTATCACAAGATGGACACATTGCCTATATTTTACCTGAGAGTAAAAATCTTCCTTTAATGGTGTTACTATTTGCTTTGTCCTACTGTCCAGTCTACTGGCAGGCAATAGTATCCTGTCCTGGGCACATACATTTGCTCAGGTGCACAATGTTTCCCACTGTTGGATCTGCACAAAAATACCGGTGGAGGCAGCTGAGGGCCTTTCATGGCGAATTCACCCGGCTTCCCTAAACAACTGGACATGGTTATGTATGGAACAGCACCGCTAAATGGGACCAATGTCGCTGGACAGTGGACAATTTGCTCTGCAAGGACCATAATAACCAACCCTCTCTCATTATGCGATGACTAATGGGTGGGGTTGGGTTGTGGGGAAATGTGAAACTATGAAAACAAGTCCTGTTATGTATAAAACAACATTGCTCAGCTGCTAATCACATAGCTAGTTGGGTGCCCCCACACTTGTGTCAAAATGTTACCGATGTGCTGTCCCCTCGCACTTGGTGGAATTCCTTAGGATCCACTTGGCGGGGGATACTAATGATCCTAGCAATTATTGCTAGCAGTCTGGTAGTCTTTTGCTATTCCCTATATTGCTGCTGTGGGCTGTGGGCTCAAGGATATGTACTATGGGCAAAGTCCCATGCGGCGGCCCTGTAGGGGTGGAGTGTCAATCACCAGAGGGTTAAAGCTAAGCCCACTGTAAATAATTACAGCAAGGCCCACTGTAAAGGGTTAAAGCCAGGCCGGCCACCCAGTCTTGACCTTCATATAATCAGTCCATTCTGGGGTTGAGGAATTCCTGGTGCTAACATTTACTGCACACGTACTGCCTTATGTAACCATAAAAACCTAAACAACTACTACTGGGCAGATGTGGCAAGATGCCACTTTTGTTTGAATATGTATATATAGTCCCAGGGGCGCAATAAAATAGCTAGCTTTTCAATTGGGCTGTTTGTTTTCTTTGTTGTTAAGTCTTATTAGTTCTTTATGTATTTTAGATATTAGACGCTTATCTGATGCGTTATTGGCAAATATTTTCTCCCATTCAGTTGGCTGTCTCTTTGCCTTGTTGATGGTTTCTTTTGCTGTGCAGAAGCTTTTCAGTTTAATATAGTCCCATTCATTTATTTTTGCTTCTACTTCCCTTGCCTTTGAGGACAGGTTCATGAAGTCTTCCTTGAGTCCGAGGTCTCTAAGATTAGTACCAATGTCTTCTTCTATACAGTTTATTGTTGCAGGTCTTATATGAAGGTCTTTAATCCATTTTGAGTTAATTTTTGTATATGGAGAGAGTTCACAGCTCAGGTTCATTCTTCCGCATATGTTTTTCCAGTTTTCCCAACACCACCTACTAAAGAGGCTGTCATTTCCCCATTGTATGTTTTTTGCTCCTTTATCGAAAATTATTTGTCCATATATTTGTGGGTTTATTTCTGGGTTTTCAGTTCTATTCCATTGGTCTATATTTCTGTTCTTCTGCCAGTACTAAGCTGTTTTGACCATTGATGCTTTGTAATATACATAGAAGACAGGAAGTGTAATGCCACCAGCCTTATTCTTTTTATGTAGTATTGCTTTGGCAATTCAAGGTCTTTCATGGTTCCATATAAATCTAATAATTCTCTTATCTATTTTACGAAAGTATGATTGTGGGCTTTTGATGGGTATTGCATTAAATCTGTAGATTGCTTTGGGCAGAACGGCCATTTTAACAAAGTTATGTCTTCCTATCCATGACAGGGGATATTTTTCCACCTCTTAAAGTCTGTTTCAATTTCTTTCAAAAGTGCCTTATAGTTCTCTGTGTATAAGTCTGTCATGTTCTTGGTTAAGTTAATTCCCAGGTATTTCATTCTTTTTGTTGTGATAGCACAAGAAATTGACTCCCTCATTTCTTTTGCTGTGGATTCGTTGTTTGTATAAAGGAATGCTGTTGATTTTTGTACATTGATTTTTGTATCCTGCAACTTTACTATATTTGTTAATTGTTTCTAATAGTTTCCTGGTGGAATCTTTGGATTTTTTATATAAAGTATCATGTTATCCACAAATAGTGACAATTTGACCTCTTCTTTCCCAATTGAAAAGTGGGCAGAAGAACTAAACAGACACTTCTCCCATGAGGAAATACAAATGGCCAGCAGACATATGAAAAAATGCTCATCCTCATTATCTATCAGGGAAATGCAAATCAAAACCACAATGAGATACCACCTCACACCTGTGAGAATGGCTGTTATCAACAAGACAAGGAATAACAAGTGTTGGAGAGGATGTGGAGAAAAAGGAACTCTCGTACACTGCTGGGGGGAGTGCAAACTGGTACAACCACTGTGGAAGGAAGTGTGGAGGTTCCTCAGATAATTGGGAATGGAGCTACCATTTGACTCAGCAATCCCCCTTCTGTGGATCTACCCAAAGAACTTGAAAACCTTTGTCCGCAAAGACTTATGTACCCCAATGTTCATCGCAGCGCTGTTCACAGTGGCCAAAACATGAAAACAATGAAAGTCCCCTGCGACAGATGACTGGATAAAGAAACTGTGGTACATATACACAATGGAATATTACTCAGCTGTAAGGAAAGATGAAATATTGCCATTTGCGACAAAATGGATGGACCTGGAGATCATCATGCTAAGTGAAATAAGCCAGACAGAAAAAACAAAGAACTGCATGATTTCGCTCATATGTGAAATATAAAACTGAAAGCAAAGAAAAAAAGAAATGAACAAATAAATAACCCATGGACACAATCAATAGTTTAATGTTTATTTGGGAATAAGTGTGTTAGGGAGGGGAGAAAGGGGAGGGGGTGGGAGAGGAGGTGGGGAAGCTAAATATAAGGTGATAGAAAGAGAAGTCACATTAGGTGGTGAACTGATTATACATCAAGTTGTGAATGCACTGTAGAATTGTATGCCTGAAACCTATGTAATCCTTGCTAACAGATGTCACCCCAATAAGTCTAACAATAAAAATGAATTTAAAAAAAGAACAAAAATAAAATAAAATATAATAAATTAGCTAGCTTGATTGCTGGTGTGTTTATAGTCCCCTATTTCAGCTCCGTGTGTGTTTTTCAGTTGGGTATACCACCGCTGAAACCTGCCCTGCCTGGAAACCTTAGCAATGACAGAGCTGGTCCAGCTGCCAGTTAGACTTAAGCCTTTCTAACGTCTAAAGCAGCAGAACACCACAGAAAGCAAAGAGATAAGCAAAAATGAGACCTGATTCTGTCATTCCATTTGAGTCAAGTTCGGTGCATGCTCTCTCACACTTTGAAATAAAAATTACAGTTTCATTCTGCTGTATCACAAGGCATCAAATGAGATCTTCAAGTGAGTGCTTTGAAAGGTGATAGAGGTTTTTTCTATGAAATTTCAAATTAAAACAAACAACAACAAAAGTATGGCAAACACAGGCCTGGACTTTTGCCAGAGGAACATTCAGGGAAAAGAAATGAGAGGATTTGAGGAAATAGTGTCTCACAAGAAGGAGTTCATGAGACATATGGACAAGAAATTGATGGTGGCCCTGGAGTATCACTGGGTTGAAAAAAAGCAATCTGACCCAACCTGACAGAAGTAGAGTTCTGTAGATTTGAAGGAAAGATGAGTTCTTACACCAGTACAGTGGACACTGTGGAAAGTGCCTTATCAGTGTTGCTGTGTGCACCACAAATCTTCTGGGCCATTACCCGTTGCAGGAGGTCAAGACCTCTGTGACTACTGTTATGACTTTCTGAATAACTTCCTGAACAAAATTCCTAATTGTAATAAACACACTTCCAAGCTACTTAAGTATAAATTGTACTGGGAATAGAATAATGTTTAGAAAAAATCTGAACAGCTGTTTATGAATCAGAAAATTAATGTTATCAGTAATTAACTCTGGAAAGTGTTTTGTTTTGAACAGAGTCATTACTTTGTTTTTAGTGTGAGGAAGTCAGAGTAAGCTTGAGAAAATGCATTTACCTGCTGTTTCTTTCTAAATATGCCTCATGGGAGTTCATTTGAAATATTTCAAATTATTTCAGCATTTAGTAAAAAAATAAATGTTATGGGACTAAATTGACCCCCCTCCAGTTTATCAGGTGATCATTCTGTTCAAGTTATTTACCTATTCAAATTTCTGTTCATTTAAAAACACTCTTAAGGAGATTCATTACAATCATTTTCAATAGAATAATATGAGCAAATTTCAATAAGTAGACTTAAAGTGCATCTTCATGAAATTTAATACAGACAATTCATAGAGAATCTAATGCAACACCAGTCTATTAAGTTTTCTGTTTTTTGGTTTGTTTTTTGTTTTAGAATTTGACCATAAACTTATTGGAATTATTTGTATACTTCCAAATGTATTTGTAAACTTCCAAGTCCATTACCTTTGAGTTATAATATAAATGATAGAGTTATATATTAATTCACCTGGAAAAAAAAAACTCTCTCAGGACAAAAGCACATTTTTATACTTTATATTCTGTCTTACTAATAGGAAAGGTATTAGTATTTTCTTCCTTTTGTAATTTTTTTTTTATGTTGGTAGTTCAGTGGCTGGGAGTAGAACCCAGGCTGCAACATTGATGGGGCCAAAGCCTTAGCCATTACACCACCAGGGAACTCCCTGTATTTTCTTCTTACAGGTAGTCATTTATCTTCCCTTGTTTTTCATAGTAGAAACTATTTTCTCTTCATAAACAAAGTGTGGGTTACCGCTGGAGTGCGGTTAAAGTAGTCCAGGTTTAGCAATATTCATCAGATGTTTCTTCTGAAACATTAGAAAATAAGTTGGCAAAAGTTACAAATTTTAGAGCAAAGATCTTGTCTTAAACAATGAGATGCTGTGCTGCTGCATCATCTAATCTCTCTGCATCTTAGGAAAGCTCTCCTTCTACTCTGGTAATCTCTTTTAGGACATGTAGAATCCTTGACAATTATCTCTCTGTACTTTTGCAATGCTTTCTAGGAGTCAGATCATACAGTTGATTCTTCTTCCAAGTAATCAGTAAGATTTGGAGTGGGACTTCATGAGGCCACATGATGTTGAAAACAAAAAACAACAAAAAAATTGTTACTAGCACAGATGAAGTGAGGTGCAAAACACTTTTTAAAATAAGTGTTTTGCTTCTCACTCAGTATCTCAGATCCAGGCTGCTCAGCTGAGTCTTGGGAACTGGTGAATGCAAGCTTGTGCAGGGTTTCCACACTTCACTGTATGTAAAAATTTCTGGTCACTTTCACCTCAACTTACACATACACACATACATACACGCACACACACACACCACCACCACCACCACCACCACCACCACACACTTTTTAATTCAATGATGCTCTTTCTATGTCCTCAGAGGAACAACTCTGATGAAGCCTGGCTGACTATATCAGCATTGGCAAATTTTTATGGTTGTGTCAGTGTTTTGAGCCTCAGGTTTCTGGTTGCCCTCTCAGCCTGTGTTTCATTTTTGCCCCTGTGTGTTGGTGGGGCCGTTCCTGGGCTCATGGGCCAGCAGCACCTTTGGCAGGCTCTTCCAGGAACTCTCTTATGAAGTCTTCACAGGGTGTGGTTTCTTCTGGAGGCCTGTATAAAGAAGCAAAGCTAAGGTCCAGAGGCATTTTGTATTGTGGCCTCCCATTCCCACTCAGGCAAACTTTGTCACTGCAGCCCAGCAGTCCATGCGGTAGCCAGAGAGAGAGGGGCTTCGCTCTTTAGCACATTTCTGGCCCACCCTCAGCTTTTCATAAAGGTCCTGCCAACACTATGCATGTACACTTGTGGATGTTTGCCTCGCCCCTCTAACCCAGTTTGTGCCTCGGCACATTTTAAGCCTTGCCCAGTGACTTAAGGCAGGGTGCTCATGGGGTTCTAAGTTAAGAAACAGCTTGGCCTCAGCCCCAAAAAATTCGTGAAGCCCCTCTCTTGTTAGGAAGTGTTTGGAGAGCTCAGAGGCACTCCTTGGGTTCTAGAAAATTCTAAAATAAAATTCATGTACATCAAGGAGAACTGTATTCTTACTTTCCTCTAGAGTCCAAGCAACCTTGTGAACACTGAACAGAGTAGTCTGTCAGGGAAAGCAACACCAAACTCATACCCCATGGTGTATGGGTTATCTCTGTTCAGATTTGTGGAGTCAGGTGAGAACCTTCCCCTCAGAACTGGCAGGACCCACACCTGCGCAGGCACAGACCTTTCTCATTTTGGACCAGATCCGGGCTACTTTGCTGCTTATTCTGGAATTTTCCTCTGTTGCATTGCCATAGCTGCTGCAGCCACCACCACATTTTGGTCTGGATCCAGGGAGCAACAGAGCAAGAACACTACCAAGCACCTTCATGCAGTGCATTGATAAATGTTGACAATTGTATCTTAGCTATTGCTGAATACATCTATTCTTCATACATCCAGTGTGAGTTAACGTTCCTAAAATGTCATTACCATGGCTGAGAAATTTGCCTGTCACTGCTGCAGAAATCCCATGCAGGAGAAGACATACATGAAGGAGGATAGCCATTACTGATACCTAAACTGTTTTGACAATTCTGTGCCAACACCTCTATGAATTGTGGCAAACTATTCAGTGCAGACTCCAAAGAGTTGCACTATCAGAATAGCTAAAAGCATGACACTTGATTTTGCTTTACCAAGTGCTCTCACCCCTCAGCCATTGAGACTTTTGTGGCCAAAAACAACAAGATTCTGTGCAAAATGCTGGAAGACTCCCTCAATTTCAAGGGCTGCTACAGGTCATTTGTGGCAGGAGATCAGAACGTGGAGTACAAGGGGACTGTCTGGAACAAATACTGCTTGACCTGCAGCAATTACAAACAAGTCATTGAAACTGGAAGCTCCATTTATAAATGGGAGGAGCTCTACTGCATGACTTGCCACAAGGCCACATTTACAAAGCCTTTTGTGGAGTGCAACAAGGCCATCACATGTGGTAGAATGACTTACTAGGACAAGCTCTGGCATGCTGAGTGCTTTCTGTGTGTTACCTGCTGTAAGAAGCTGGCTGGGCAGCCTTTCCTCACTGTGCGGGATCAGTATTACTGTGTGTATTGTTACAAGAATTTTGTGGCCAAGAAGTGTGCTGGATGCAAGAAGCTCATCACTAGATTTTGTAAATGTTCCAGTATGGTGACTTTTGAAGAAAAATCCTGGCATTACTACTGTTTCCATGGCAAAAAATGCTCCTAACCCTGGCAAAAAAGCCCTTTGTTTTCCATCAGGAGCAAGAATTTTGCCCTGAATGTGATAAGAGGCGGTAAAGTGAAAAGGACTCCTGTCCTGTATAATACAATTGGGTCAGATTCTTTCTGTCCATGTCTTCTGCCTTGCACCATCTATGAGGAAAGAACTGATTTTCACTTTCTCAAAGTTGTTTCTTCTGTCTTTTAAGCCACTTTACAGTATTACTTAAATAATGATACAGTGATCATATTGAAACTTAGCAAAAAGCAACTGTGCAGTAAAGTTAATTTTGGGATGGCTACAGTTAAAAACAGAGACAATTAGATTGATTCCTCTGCATGTTTGCCCTACAGCAAACAAGTCTTCACCATTAAGGTGCTTAGTGATGTAAGCATGAAACCTAAGAGATACAGCATCTCCTATGGTGCCCATCGAAACTTAACTTGGATCCATTGTTCTGTCACTTGATATATAAAGATTGTAGCAGCTTCTCCAACTTGTTGCTCACTTTGTTCTGTGAGCAGAAAGAGCAGTTACTGAAATGCATGTTTTAACGTTTTCTTCAACTTTTTTGTTTTTTTGAACAAGTATAAATTTTCAGAAAAATAACTTTTGAACTTAGTTGTGATGATCTTTCTCTTTTACTAATGTTTGAGATTCCCATGTAGTGTGTTTTCTGAATGACCCTACTTTCAAGCATGGAACATGCAGATGATTTGGAAAGTGTAGGCATATCTGAGAAGGTGAGCCCACTTCAGAAGAACATCATCACAGAAAATACTAAACTAGAATCTTGTATGAAAACTTTTAGCCCTTCTATCATTCCCACAGTTTTGAAATCATTCCGCAGAAATAATGTTAAAAGTCTAGAGGAAGTAGCTTAACAGGCTCTGGGATTTCCAGTGATGTGGATGTAACATTTCTAAACAGTGATGAATTCCTTGTAACATAGTAGTTGTCTTTTCTTTGCCCATACATTCACAAGACCAACCACATCTCTTCTGTTTTGATTGTTAAAACTTCCTCAAAACCTTAACTGGATCTCTGCAGGAATGGGGAGGCCACTATTTCCCCAGGGAGAACCATGTTTCTATGTAATGCTTACCTGAAATGCAGAATCACCTACCTACTATATTTTATTAAATTGTTATTTCATATAGTAGATGATACCAAAAGTAAACATGTAATGACAATACATATTAACATTTTTTTTATTTTGCTTTTTGGTATGTGGGTAGCTCCCTGGCTGGGAATCGAACTCAGGCCACAGCGCTGACAGCACCAGCGCTGAAGCCTTAAGCCACTACACCATTAGGGAACTCCCCTAACATTCTTATAGTCATGGTTAGAAAAGCCTTTTTTCTGCATTTTATCATTAGCTATTATGATCCTATGTTTTGGTGTATGTTTACAGAAATAAAACAGCCTATAAATAAATAATAATCGAATGTTTTCTTGGTGGCACTTTGTGTCTTTGTCTTCTGTTTCCAGCCTGTACTGATAAAAAGGTGGAAAAGAAATATACCCACTTTCTTTCTTTCAGACAATTCTAAGTGTGCCAAGATTGAAAGTGGTGGTGGGTTTAGGTGGTGTTTAGGTTGACAGATTTTTGTATAAGGGCAGTTAGAGAATCCTAACTGGTGATTGGTATTCAGGTGCAATTCTTAAGAAACACTCACCAAATCTTTAGAAAAAAATATACATGCACACACACCAAGCAAAAATAAATTCATTTTAAAGTTTGTCCCATTTAGAAAATGTTATGTTATATTTCAGACTTCTACCTTAAGATCATCAAATTTTAGTGTCAATCAGTCTGTGTTCTATGGCTGTTCAGGAAGTGAAATTATTTCTATGTGGAATCCTCTGATAACACTTTGCTTCTTAAAAGATGAGTTCAATCTCTGTATCTACTTATTTAGTGTAAAATGTAGCCATGTAGAGGCATAGTTTTAAAACTTTGGGCCAGCTAAAACACTGTCATATTAATCTTTTGTTGGCCTAAACACTGAAAGAAACATAAAAACTTGAAAGTTTAAAATGTAAAAATTTTATATTATAAGGCTTGAAAAGCAAACAATTAGAACTAAAACAAAAACCTAACACAAGCATAGCAGTGTTGAAAGTGGAGGTGTCCCAGTGCCTCCTGTCCTGTTGAAAAACTTGATGTCAGAATTGAATGGTCTCTTCATACTGACACATGAAATTCTCATGTTTCTCCCAAAACAGAGACAATGCAACATTTAAAATGTCATATGTCATTCTTCATTATACTTAATATTCTTAGTCTAATAACTTGCATATAGGGTGTGCTGTGCTTTTTATTTTTAATTCAACTATATAAATATAATTTTATTTTAGTAACATTAAACTTACTTTATGCAAAATTTTTAATTGTTTCTCATTACTTGAAAATTTACAAGTCATTGCCAAATATATGCTTATTTAAGTGCTAACACTAAGTTTTAATTCTTTTGGGGCAGAAGAAATATTTCTTATCTAGGTAAAACTCAGTTACATTTTCTTAATAACAGGAAGCCTTGTATTATTTAAGTGATGTTTTAGATAGTGTCTCCTTTCCATATATTCTAAATTTCTCATCTTTGTTTCCAAAGTATTTTCTTGGCTGAGTGGAATTAGAGCCCTTAAAACAAGGCAGGTTGTAATATATTCTCATTTAATACTATATTTTCATGTTTCTTTCCACATGATTTCATGTCTTAGGGGATAGGCACTGTCTGGTATTAGGAAAGAGTCTGGCATATATTGGTAGTTAATATGGGTTTCACTTGATGGAGGAACACACACACACATGTATAAATACACACACACACACACACACACACACACACACACACACACACAGAGTTGTAAACACATACACAGACTGTCTCTCTTTTGAGAGAAAATGGGTTTAGCAAGGCTGCCTATGTACTTGGAATCTGAGGGTCAAGGGTCTTGCAGGGCAGTGTAGAACTGGGTGAAAGAGGACACTACTCATGATGTGGTTTCTGGCTAGCTAAGGGGAGGGATGGAAACAACATTGCCTGCAAGGCAGAGGAATCATAAACAGAATGAAAGGATGGGGGTGGGCAACATTGTTTTGCAATTAAGAAGTTACACCCCCTGTTTTCCTGGGGATATAAAATAAACCTGCTGCAGACCTGAAAAGTCTGTGTCTCTATCAGAGTACAGGAAACTACCTGGTCCCAGCTTTGCTATCTGTTATGTCTGTGTGTGTGTCTATGTGTTCTTAATTCCCTGTGACCTCCCCTCCGATTCCGTTCTCCCCACGCAGGTTATGGGGCAAATGGCACCCAAACATGGACCTGAGTATGGAGGAACTCTAAATGTCAGGCAAGGGAAGGCTCCTGGAAAGCATAGGATATTAAAAGAGTATTAAATGTCATCAGATTTTGACAACTGAGGTAGGTGGGAGCACATTCTGAGTGCCGGGTATAAAACATGGGACATTCCATATCTAAGGAGAGGGATCTCTATGTAGATAAATTAAAATGTATGTTGTAAGCTAAAGGTAGTAATATTGTAATGCATCAGCTTTTAGAATTTTTGGATTTTGTGCAAAGAGTTTGTCCTTGGTTTCAAGAGGAGGGAAATGTCAACATTCAAATATGAGACAAGGTGAGGAAATGGCTATGTGACAGGTATGTGGCTGATGTACCTGAAAATCCTCCTATACAGGCCTTCACCTTGTTGATGTTAGTACAAAAATGTCTGAAACATTGGTCCACATGTTCTCATTTACCTGAAGATCACGAAGCCCCCTTGCTGTGACCTACTACTCCAACAAAGATAGTGCAGGACTATGAAAATTTAAAAACATTTAAGGCAAAATATTGTGGAAAGATGTGGCTACTGGTCATTGGTGGGGACCAGATCCAGTAGTAGTGTGGAGAAGAGGGTTTGTTTGTGTTTTTCCAGAAGGAGTTTTATAACCTTTCTGGGTACCATAGAGATTGGTTTAGCATGGACCTCAAAAAACTCATCATACCATTGAGGAGAATGTGTCTGACAGAGTTTGTGACTCCCAGATATCCTCTGCCCCAGTGTAGTTTTTCTCTCAAGGATTTCAAAAATGTCCCATCGTCAGCCTCAACAGTCATTCTAAAATTTGTGATATGTGACAATTAAACTTATTTGGGTTTGCTACATTTTAGCTTATTATCCTAGTGGAAGCAAATCTATGTTTGTTCATTGTACCATCCCTAGGCCATTCCTGGATAGGCGGTGACATCTGGGTGATGCATATTCCATCCTGTAGTGATAGCTTTGAGGTCTGCTTTTCAGACCAATGTTTTTAAAGCTACAAACAAGGTCTGGTTCTCCTTATCTCGGGACTATTGGAATATAGATATCACCTGGCAATGATTCCAGCTCATCTCGACCAAAGGAGTCAACATGGGAGATCTTGAGACCCCCTTCCCCTAATAGATCAGATAGGGTGAGAGCTCTGTGGATCTCCAACAGGTAGAGGCAATGACCATCCTCAGCAGGAAGCAGATACGGAAGATGAGACTTCTAGCCCCTCAGCTTCCCATGGAGATTTGTGAGGATCATGGCTCTCAAGAGAACATGACAAAGGCACATAGAATAGGGGGATCTCGGGACCCATCTCATGAGACTAACCCTGCAGAAGTGTCACAGTTTTGATGCCACCACCTCTTTTTAAAAAACAAAAAAGTGGAATGTTTGGGCAATATTTAAGCCAGAGGCCAGGGCTATTCAGAAAAAATGGTTTTAGCAAGCCTCCCTAGGTACTTGGAATATGAGATTCAGGGTCTTGCGAGGCTGCCTAAAACTTGGTGAACAAGGACATTGCTCAGGATGTGGTTTCTGGCTGGCTAAGAGGAAGGAGGAAAGCAACATTGCCTGAAAGGCAGAGGAATCATAAACAAAAGCAAATAATAGGGGTGGGCAACATTATTATGCAATTAAGAAGTTATGGAGTTCCCTGGTGGTGTAGTGGCTTAAGGCTTCGGCGCTGGCGCTGTCAGCGCTGTGGCCTGGGTTCAATTCCCAGCCAGGGAACTACCCACATACAAAAAAAAAAAAAAAAAAAAAAGGAAGTTACACCCGCTATTGTTCTCGGGATACAAAATAAACCTGCAGATCTGAAGGGCCTCTGTGTCTCCATCAGAGTTATTTGTGATGTCTGTGTTTGCATCTGTGTGTTCTTCTTATATCCCCCTCACCTACCTTCCAGTTCTATTCTCCCCGCGCTGGTCTTGGGGCATCAAGTGATGTCTACTTTTAAAAGACAAAGTCAAAATTTTTTGAAATCACATGAAAGTGAAATAATAGCAAACCTAGTAGTAGGAGAAAGTCACAGAACACAGAACAATTATAATATTTCCTCATTGGCCTTTCTTATTGAACCTCTAAGAATGCTTATTAAATGCATACAATATAGTATAATTAAGTATAGTATAGTATAGTTAAGGATTTCTCATATTCACACTCCAAGAGACCTAAAATGTGAAATGCCAGGTATATAAAAGCTAGATTTATAGGGAAAACATTTAACTTTAAGTTTGCATTGACAATGGTGTATCAGATTACAAAAAGCCACACGTAAGATTTCTTGTGTCTGTAAAAGCCAAGACAATTCCTTTGCTGAGTTTACTTGTCACACCTCAATTCCACTGGTTTTCTTGGTGCACTGGGCTCCCTGACTGGAATGATGTAGTTCAGTCAGAATAGTATGTGGGTCTGGGTTTGTAAACAATCTGTCTTTTGAACCAACCCTCATATCTAGCAGGGCAGTGACACACAAGAGTGGAAAATTCACACAGCAGTTGGGCATGAATGGCATGACTTGGCATCACCTGCTAGCAGGGTTTTTCAGAAACTGGCCATTGCTCTCAGACAGCCAATTCCCATTGGTTTTCTGAAAGACTTGCATACACAGAGAGGACCATTTGCCCTCATCTGTCAAGCAACCCGCTCAGTTGTTTAGTCTGAGGACTGGCTGGCCTGTGCTGACTAGCCACATCACACTGGAGCTTGTGGCAGGCAGCAAGCATCCCATGATACCAGTCAGAGGCAGGTGCTTAATAATAGGACCATACTGGACTCTCCCAGTGCTGGAGGCATAGGCAGGTTTGATGGGGCAACCCACCCAAGATATCTTTCTCTACAAGGTGCTAGCAGTATTAGAAAGCCCTTACCTAATTCTTTCAGATAGTTGCATAGATGGTGACCTGATCCCAAATCATGGAGACCCTACAGAATGTAGATGAGCCTTAATCCCCACCTCACAGAGTCACCAACGTGCTCTGGCCTCACCCTGTTCTTGAAATCCCTAGTTGCCTCAGGTCCTCGTCCCTGGTCCACCCCTCACTCATATCACAGGCCCTCATTTTACTGTGTCCTCTCACCTCTCCAAAGCCCTGAGTTCCTGGACCTCTGTCTCAAATCTCTCTTTAGAGTGTTCCCTGGTGGTGTAGTGGCTAGGCTTCAGTAGTCTTAATGCAGCGGCCTGTGTTCAATTCCCAGCCTGGAAACCACCACCACCAAAAAAAAAAATCTCTTCTTACCTCAGTACCCTACCCTGGTGACTTTGTGGGGTAAAAGTTAAGACTCACCGAAATTCTGTAGGGTCTCCATGAATTGGAGTCTTATCACCATCTCTGCCACTATCTGAACCGATTAGGTAAGGTCTTTCTGGTACTTCTTGCACACTGCAGAAACAGATACCTTGGGTAGGCTGCCCCATTGAAGCTGACTCTGCTGCCATAGCCAGTGCAAAATACTTGCTCCTGATGGAAAATAAAGTGCTTTTTGGCCAAGTTCAGGAGCACTTTTTGCAGTGCAAACAGTAGTCATGCCAGGGTTGTTCTTCAAAAGTCACCACACTGGAACACTTTAACTTATAGTGATGAGGTTCTCGTACTCAGCAAAATTCTGGGGCAAAAAATTTTTGTAGCAATCTACACAGTAATACTGGTTCTCCATAGTGGTGAAAGGCTTCCCAGGCAGCTTCTTGAGCAGGTAACACACACAATGCGTTCAGCATGCCACGGATGATTGTGGTAAGTGATTCTGCCAGATATGGTAAACTTGTTGCAGTTCACGAAACGTTTGGCAAACTTGGCCTTGTTGCAAGTCATGCAGTAGAACTCCTCCACTTTAGAAATTGAGCTCCCAGTTTCAATGATTTCTTTACAGTTGCTACAGTTGAAGAAGTCTCTGTGCTAGAGGATTCCATTGTACTCCACATTCCAATGTCCTGCAACAAATGACTTGTAGTGTCCTTTGAAATTGAGGAAGTCTTCTAGTGTGGTGCACTTGTTGTACAGAATCTAACTGGTTTTGGCCAAACATCTTGCTGGCTGATGGGTGGAGTCACTTGGTACAGCAAAAGTTGGTGTTGTTCCAGTAGCTGATCTTATAGTGCAACTCTTTGGAGTCTGCAATAATGGACTTGCTGCAATCTATACAGGTGTTGGCACACAATTGTCAAAGCAATTCAGGTAGCAGTGGTGGCTGTCCTTTAGATATATTTTCTTTTTCAGGGGATTTCTGCAGTAGTGGGAGTCCAACTTTTCAGCCATAGTAACCACCTTTCTCCTAAAGTGATCTTACAATGGATATGTGACAAAAGATGTATTTTGCAAGGGCTAATATATAGTTGTCAACAATTTCCAGTGTAGTGCCTGATGGTGGACAGCAGCACAGCTGTACATGGGGTATTGCTCTCTGTACCCTAACCTAGATGCTGTCGTGGCTGCAGCAAGTATGGCATTGCCACAGAGAAAACTTTTGAAACTGAGAGCCAAACAGCCTGGATTTGTGCTACAACACAGGAGGGCCAGAGGTGCACCTGTTCACGGCCTGCCAGTTATAAGGGGAAGGTTCTAAGCTGACCCCGCTAAACTAAACAGGGAGGAGCAGCATGCAGTAATATTTGGGCTTACTGGTGCTTGCCCTGACAGACAACTGTGTCTAGTGTTCATGAGGTTCCTGGGGCTCTAGAGGAAGGTAAGTATATGGTCCTCTCAGATGTCCATAGATTTTATTTCAGACATAAGTTTCCAGAACACTAAAAAGTATCTCTGAGCTCTCCATGAAATTCCTAACAGAATAGAAACTATGGAAATCAGTTGGAGCTGAGGACAGTCCATTTTTTAACTTAGAACCCCATGAGTACCTCACCCTTAATCGCTGGATGAAGCCAAAATGTTGCTTTGGAGGAGATTGAGGGGTCTTGGTTAAAGACCACTAGGGTAGCTGCATAACAAAGGCAGTACCTCTGAGAAGAACTGGGGTTTGGGCCACAAGTGTATTAAGTGGGGACACAGTTTCCTCTCTAGCTACCTCATGTGCTGCCCTGCCATTGATCTGGGGATCTAAAGATGAAAGGTCACTGGGTTACAGCACTCAATTTGCCTAAGTGGGGATAGGAGGGCAAGATAAAAATGGTCTCTGCCCTTTAGTTTTGCCTCATCAGACAGTCCTCTAGCAAAAAACACACAATATGAGGGCTCTAACACGAAGATCCTGGCAGAGCCTCTCAGAGGAATGGTGCCACAAATGCTCAGGGCAAACATAAAATGTGGGCTGAGGTTGAAACCTGGGAGCTGAGGCTCAAAACATTGGCACAGCCACAAAAATTTTGCCACTGCTGCTTTAGTCGACTCAGCTTTATCAAAGTGTTTTTCTCCCAGGACTTACAAAGAGCACCATTGAAGTAAAAGGGTGTGTGTGTGTGTGTGTGTGTGTGTGTGTGTGTGTGTGTGTGTGTTGGGGGTGGCTAGAGGTTTTTGGCATATAGTGAAGGGTGAGAACCCTGCACCACTTTACATTAGCCAGCTCACAAGACTCATTTGAGCAAGCCAGATCTGGGAGACTGAGTGAGGAGCCAAAAATATATTAATAAAATCTGCACCTCACTTCAGATGTACTAGCTTTTTTTTATTTATTTAACTCATGTGACCTCATCAAGTACCAAGTCAAAACTTTTTTTTTATTGGGGTGACATCTGTTAGCAAGGATTACATAGGTTTCAGGCATACAATTCAACAGTGCATTGTCAACTTGATGTATAATAAGTTCACCACCTAATGTGACTTCTCTTTCCATCACCTTATATTTAGCTTCTTGCTAATTGATTACTCTGAAGAAGAATCAACTCTATGCTCTGACTCTTAGAAAGTATTTCAAGAGTACAGAGAAAATGTTGTCAAGGTTTCTGCATATTTCCAAAGAGATTACCAGTGTGGGATACAAGTTCTCCTAAGATGCAGATCAGATTTTATGATGCAGCACCACAGTATCTCATTATTTAAGAAGAGATCTTTGCCCTACTACTTGTAACTTCTGCCATTTACTTTTTTATTTTTTTGGCTTTTTGGCTTTTTGGTATGTGGTTAGCTACCTAGCTGGGAATCAAACTCAGGACGCAGCGCTGACAACACCAGCGCAGAAGGCTTAAGCTACTACACCATTAAGGAACTCCCTGCCACTTTACTTTTTTATATTTCAGAGAAAACATTTGGCCAAATATTGCTAGAGCTGGATTACTTTAACTCCTATTTTAGCGTTAAAACATACTTGATTTTCAAAATGCAGAATATAGTCTCTACTATAAAAAAACATGTGGGAAGATTGATGGCTAAATGTAAAAAAAAAAATACTAACCCACTCGTCCCCAAATAAACATTAAACTATCGATTGTGTCCATGGGTTATTTGTTTGTTCAGTTTTATATTCCGCATATGAGTGAAATCATGCAGTTCTTTGTTTTTTCTGTCTGGCTTATTTCACTTAGCATGATGATCTCCAGGTTCATCCATTTTGTTGCAAATGGCAATATTTCATCTTTTCTTACAGCTGAGTAATATTCCATTGTGTATATGTACCACAGAAAGGGGAGGGGGTGGGAGAGGATGGGGGGAAGCTAAATATAAGGTGATGGAAAGAGAAGTCACATTAGGTGGTGAACTTATTATACATCAAGTTGACAATGCACTGTAGAATTGTATGCCTGAAACCTATGTAATCCTTGCTAACAGATGTCACCCCAATAAGTCTAACAATAAAAATGAATTTAAAAAAAAAAAAAGAAAAAAAATACTAAGAACTTTCCAATACTAAAACTATAAAAAATGCTTTTGTTCTGAGAGTGTTTTCCTTCCCATGTGAAATAATGCATAATTCCTTATCATTTTAATTGCAACTGAAAGGTAAATGTCTTCGAAGTTTACAAATACACTTTGAAGTACACAAAAAATTTTATTATGTTTATGGTCAAATACTAACATAATAATAAAAAAAAACCTAATACACTTCTGTTGCTTTAGAGTCTCTATGAATTGTTTAAGTTCATGAAAATGTATTTTAAGTCCATTTATTGAAATTTGCCCATATTTTTCTATTGTAAATTATTGTAATGAATTTCCTTAGAATTGTCATTTAAATGAACAGGAGTTTTAATATGTAAATAACTTGACCAGAATGATCACATGATAAAACTGAGGGTGGTCCATTTGATCTCATAACACTGATCTCTTTAGAAAATACTGAAATAATTTAGAAAGAACCCAAGTGGAAATATTTTTAAAAAACTGCCATGAAGTATATTTAGAAAGAAACAACAGGTAAATGAAAACAAAATAATGACTCATGTTCAAACAAAAACAATCCCCTAAGTAATTACAGAAAACATTATTTTTTTTGTTCATAAACAGCTCTTGAGATCCTTTCTAAACATTACCATCTTCCCAGTACAATTTCTACTTAAGTAGTTTGGAAATATGTTTATTGAAATTAGGAATTTTCCTCAGGAAGTTATTCAGAATGTCACAACAGTAGTCACAGACAGAGGCCTTCAACTCCCTCAAAGGGTTATGGCCCAGAAGATCCATGGTGTAACAGAAACACTAATAGGGCACTTTCCACAGTGTCCACTGCATTGGTGTATGAACTCATCCTTCCTTCAAATCTACAGAAATCTGTTTCAGAAAGGTTGAGTCAGATTGTTATTTTTCAACCCAGTGATCTCCAGGACCCACATCAACTTGTCCATACAGACAATACCTCCCCCTTGGGAGGCACCATTTCCTTAAATCCACTCATTTTATTCCCCTAAACATTAATCTCACAAGGTTCCAGGCCTTTGTTTGCCATATTTTCTTTTTGTTGGTTTAATTTGAAATCTCATGGAGATAACTTCTCTTATCTTTCAAAAAACTCACTCAAATGTTTCATTCGATACCTTACAGCTGAATGATACTGTAATTTCTATTTCAAAGTGTGAGAAAGCATGAACCAAATTTGACTACAATGGAAAGACAGAATCAGGTCTCATTTTTACATATCACTTTGTTTTCTGTGGCGCCATGCTGCTTTAGACATTAGAAAGGTTGAGTCTAACTAGCAGCAGGACCAGCTCCTTTGTAGGAAATTACAGAGATGGCCATTCTTGCACCTCCTTGGAAATGTACTATTATTTGAAAACTCTGCTTCTAAAAGATGACTAAACAAGCATTGCTTTGTCTAGTTGATTTCTCTCCCACCATTAAAAATGCTGAAATCTTGTCCCATGTCAAGAAGACATTTCACGGGTGTAGTTATTAATAGGATTCTCTCATTTGTAATTTTCTGACCTTGGTGATTGGTCAACTGTATCAATTTCTCCTCTTTTCATTTACTTCTCCTCTCATGGTAAATTCTTGAAAAATATAAGCTGTGTTTTCTGGTTCCTGCTGTCATTGCCAAGGTTTCCAGGCAGGGCAGGTTTTGATGGTGGTACATCCAATTGAAAAATCACACGTGGAACCGACATGGGGGACCATAAACACACCAGCAAGCAAGCTAGCTAGTTTATTGTGCACCTGGGTCTATACATACATATTCAAACAAAGGTGGCATCTTGCTGCATCTGCCCAGTAGCAATTGTTTAGGTTTTTATAATACCAAGGTCAAGCCTGGGCGGCGGGCCTTGCTTTAACCATTTACAGTCGGCTTTGCTGTAATTCTTTACAGCGGGTTTAGCTGTAACACTCTGGGGACTGACACTCCACCACTATAGGGCTGCCTCACGGGGCTTTGCCCATAATGTATATCTTTGAGCCCATAACACACAGCAGCAAGAGAGGGCACAGCAAAAGACTACAAGACTGCTAGCCATACTCGCTAGGATCATTAGTATCCCCTGCCAGGTAGATCCTAAGGAATTCCACCAAGTGCGAGGGGTCAGCACATGGGTAACATTTTGACACAAGTATGGGGGCACACAAAGAGCAATGTGATTAGCAGCTGAGCAATGTTGTTTATACACAATGGGACTTGTTTTCATAGTTCCACATGTTCCCCCACCACCCAACCCCACCCATGAGTCATTGCATAACAGAAGGGGTTGGTTACTATGGTCCTTGTGGAGCAAGTTGTCCACTGCCCGGTGACATTGGTCCCATTCAGCAGTGCTGCACCATGTAGTAATCACGTCCAGTTGTTTAGGGAAGTCGGTTGAATCCGCCATGGAAGTCGCTCACCTGCCTTCACTGGTGTTTTCTTGCATATCCGACAGCGTGAAACATTGTGCACCTGAGCAAACGTATGTGCCCAGGACAGGATACTATTGCCTGTCATTAGCCTGGGAGGTAGGACAAAGCAGATAGTGAAACCATTAAAGGGAGATTTTTAGCCTCAAGTAAAAATATAGACAATGGGTCCATCTTGTGACAATGTGGCCAGTAAGGGTTTTGCCCCCGTCTGTGGGGCAAAGACCGTAACCAGCTTTCTACCAGATACCTTGATTGGATGGTTACAGGATTAGGACCTGGTATGGACTCCCAGGCCAAAAGGGCAACATAAATAGCAGCTAGCTATTTCTCTATAAGGGAATAGCGGACTTCTGCACCTTTCTGCAATTGAGACCAGAAACAAATGAGCACTTTAAGAGTCCCATGTTTCTGCCACAAGCCCCATCCAAACCCATCGTCATCCAATGACACCATTTAAAGAAACGGTAGGGTGGTGGTGACCACACTTAGGGTTTGGGCTTGAGCCACTGCCTGCTTGGTGGCTTGAAATGACTGCTCTATCTCTGGGGTCCAACCCCAAGTAGTCCCTTGCTGTATCAGGTGATGCAAGGGGCGAGTTAAAGTGGCTAAATGAGGAATAAACACCCTCCAGTAGCCCAACAAACCCAAATAGGGCTGCAATTGCTTCATTGTTGTTGGCAGGGGATATGCCTGTATCTTATCTATGACTGCCTCTGGCATAACCTTAGTCTTACAAGACCAGAGAACTCCCTAGAATTTGACATGCAACCCAGGCCCTTGGACCTTGTCTTCATTGACGGCCCACCCCCAGGTATCCAGTGTTTCTCATAGACTGGTGGCCACAGTCTCGAGCTCTGCAAGAGAATCAGAGGTTAGCATTATATCATCAATGTAATGGAACAGATTCACCCCTGCTGGCTCCAGCCAGGTGGCCAAGTCCTGAGCCTCCAGTCTGTAGCACAGGGTGGGACTGTGCAGATATCCCTGGGGAAGCACCAAGAAAGTCCATTGTCATCCTTCCCACGTGTAGGCAAACTGCTCTTGACTCCCTGGTGCTATATCTGTGGAGAAGAAGGAGTTTACCAAATCCACAACATAGTGATACTGTCCCAGTTCATGTGTGAGTTTGTGCATAAGATATCTAACATTGGGCACAGCTGCATGCAACGGGAGCATCACTTTGTTCAGCTCTCAATAGACCACAGTCATTTGCCAGGAGCCATCAGGCTTTTTCACTGGCCATACTGGAGAATTGTAAGGGCTATGAATTGGACGGATTATGTGAGGTTCTTCAAACTTGAGAATGCTACGATCAATCTCTCGTGACCTCCTGGTAGCCGATATTGCTTTGTGTGCACAACACGGGTAGCCTGGGGCAATACTAAGGGGGCATGATGGGGATGCCCCCCAAACAATAGTCTTTACCACTCTTGTACACAGGCGAAATTCTCCTATCGTCGTCGAAATCGCCAGTCCTTGCAGCACATCCACTCCTAGAATATATTCTGCGATAGGGGAGATAGAGACTTTATAGTCTTGTGGGGACAATTGCCCTATTCTCAGGGTCACAACTGCTTGTTTGACCCATATCATCTGGCCTCCATATCCCTCCATGGTGGTCGTGAGACCTCTGAAGTGATCCAGATTTCCATACAGCAAAGTGCTATTGGCTCCAGTGTCCACAATGTCTGTTACCCGCTGCACATTATGGGAAGACCAGTAAATACCAAGTTGAACATGTGGCTCCAGTCCCCCTGAGACCCCCTCGGCTGGGTAAGTTGGCCAGACCCCTAGTCTGGGTAAAAATCAGTCAGTCTCAACTCCCGAATTGAGAGTGTAACAGCCGGCAGGGGAGTAAACTGCTACTCAGGTTTCAGCTACTTCCACAGAGCCAGCACTCCTGTAGGCTGATGCTCCATTTTTTCTGCGACTACTCCCACAGCTAACCACATCTGCTTTTGGCTCACTCTCACTGCAGGCTGAATGCCACCCTTTTGAACCCCTTTATTCTTTGGGTGTCTTTTAGGTGCGGGCACCTTGGTGCCCTGTAGCGGCCTCACCTGGCCGCCTTTTTTCTTTTGCTTTACTTCCATATCCCCCAATTGAGCTACAGCGACTGTTACTTCATGCACTCGCCTATCTACATAGGGAGCCAGAAGAGCCTCCATAGTCCTGAAAGTTCCTGGGGGTCCTGACCCTAGGATGAGGTCCTTCATCCTAGTAGCGAAAACTTCCTCATCAGGACTATTGTAGCATACCCGAAACATCATCTATCGCATGCCCATCTCCTTTATGATTTGCACTAGGTCCAAGTACGTGTACCAGTTGCTCATAGTCTCAGGCAATTCACCGGCATCTGCCCAAACCATTCGGGCTGCTGCCATTTCCCAATTGATCAAGGAACAATTCCATACCTTGGTTATATGGGCAATATTTTGTAGCCTTTGCCTCAAGGAGGGGAGTACCGTCATGGAGGCCAGTTGGGATGTTTCATCAGGGAACAACCTTGTTTTTTCCGCCCCCTCATCCCATAATCTCAATAGCCAGCTCAATAACATTTCTCCAGCCCTTTGCCGTACCTGCTTCATCAATTCCCGTAATTCAGCAGGCCATTACGCAGTCATTGCTGTATGCTACCTGGCCTGGGGGAACCCTTTGGCTGAACCCTGGCTCCATTTGCTGCTCTAGCTTGACCTTCCATTGCACTAAAGGGCAAGTCTGTAATATAGATATCGGGCTACCTGCCCTTGAGGACTGTGCAGACTTCTCGGAGTCCTGTAGCATATGTTCAGCAGCCACCAGGCGTTCTTCCAGCATTTCCTCCCAGCGCAGCAACTGGTGTACCTGTTGAGCTTTCTCCTGCATCTCCCAGCTGGTGTGGCTCAACACTGCCAGAAACACCCAGGCTACCTGGCTGGCCACCTTCCAGTGTGCCAGCAAAACATTTGGCTCCATAGATTCCAGGGCCTTCTTGTTATCCTCAGATATTGGCCTAATTTCATCTCAGTCTTCCAGAGTTGTCCATGTGGCCAGATATGTGGCCACTGGGTGCTATAGGGAGGCCACATTTCTTCCACCCGGGGATGCTCAGAGGCGCTGTAGTTAGTACTCACCTTATCTTGTGGAGTACGCCAAATGTCATTGCCAAGGTTTCCAGGCAGGGCAGGTTTCAGCAGTAGTAGACCCAATTGAAAAAACACATGCGGGAGCTGACATGGGAGACCATAAACACACTAGCAAGCAAGCTGGTTACTTTATTGCCCATCTGGGTCTATATATACATACTCAAACAAAAGTGGCATCTTGCCGCATCTGCCCAGTAGCAATTATTTAGGTTTTCATGGTTACATAAGGCAGTACATGTGCAGTAAATGTCAGCTCCAGGAATTCCTCAATCCCAGACATGGACTGATTATACCAATGTCAAGCCTGGGAGGCAGGCCTGGTTTTAACCCTTTACAGTGGGCTTGGCTGTAATTCTTAACAGCGTGCTTAGCTGTAACCCTCTGGGGACTGACACCTGCCGAGTTGATTTTTCTCCTAGGGAAATGTTTAGTCAGTGATGAGTGATTGTCCCACTGACCTTACAAAAATCAAATAACTCGAAGTACAAGAACCTCATACCATTTCTAATGGTAATTACAGGTTAAATTTTTGACTAGTTTACTGAAGCAGCTGTTTTACATAATTAAATTGGCAATATGTGTGGCCTTAGGAAATCTTTACCTAGCAGAAAGACCTTTATTTTTATAGAACCCCTAGACAGGAAAATTCCAGTTTTTTACATTAATAAATGTGTGCTTTGTAGTTATAACAGACTTTGTTACAGCCACCCAAAATGCCTAGTTTTCACTCTTTTGTTTTGGCTTTAATATTGACCTACAGATTGTCAGATGTTCAGATGGCAGAACTTTAGCCATCTTTACTAACACGTAGAGTATCAGATTGATGAAGAAGTTATGGAAACTCTCAGAGGACCATCTCACATCATGGGTCTTGAAGACAGCGGTAGAGATACTGTCTCCTCACTGCGGTCACCCCCAGCAATTCCTTAATCACCAATTACAAGATACTTATAGTTAAGAACAACCTTCCTCTTTGCTTTCTGTCTCATGGCCTGCATGCACCCTTTGTATTAGAGGAACAGGGTCACTATAAGATGGATGGAGCTGGTGGATGAAAGCTGTATATTCTATGTGTTCCAGTTCCATGCTTTCAAACATTTTTTAAATTTTTTTCTGCACTGTCACCTCTGTTATCAATATCAACTCCAGTAGTAAAGGGGACATGTTTCTTCATGAGATTAAGGCCAGGCATGTTGCAAGATGCCAGATGCACATGGCTCTTGCTGAGCAAAGAAATGCCACTATCTTGTTTATTTTGGCTCAGGGTTTTTTCTCATGTTAAACGATGACTCCTTTTACTTAGCCCTTTAAATGTGGAAGATGAGTCATTTGATAACCAAGTTAATATATATTTTGAAAAATGTGAACTTAATAGACAGCACTGTTCACAGTGGCCAAAACATGGAAACAACCAAAGGTCCCTGCAACAGATGACTGGATAAAGAAGCTGTGGTACATATACACAATGGAATATTACTCAGCTGTAAGAAAAGATGAAATATTGCCATTTGCAACAAAATGGATGAACCTGGAGATCATCATGCTAAGTGAAATAAGCCAGACAGAAAAAAAAAA
>PVJL010010360.1:0-50000 GCA_004026885.1 Lyroderma lyra | reverse complement strand
CATGTTAAGTACCTGTCACACACCTGCCCCATGTTAAGTACCTGTCACACACCTGCCCCCGTGTTAACTAACTTCCTGTCACATACCTGCCCCCATGTTAAGTTCCTGTCACATACCTGCCCCCATGTTAAGTACCTGTCACACACCTGCCCCCATGTTAACTAACTTCCTGTCACATATCTGCCCCCATGTTAAGTTCCTGTCACATACCTGCCCCCATGTTAAGTTCCTGTCACATAGTGGAATTAGTAGCCTGGAAACTTAAGTATGTCAGTGAACAGAGCACGAAGAATCCAGAACATTTCCATCATCCCAGAAAGCAAGCTCTCAGCCTCCTGGTCCCTGTGCACCTGCTCCTGTGAGCGCATCGGGTCTGCAGCTCTGTGCGCTGGGCCTTTCAGTCTGAGATGTGCTGTGACTGGCAGCCACACTCCCTACGTTCAGGTGCCTTCGGATTCGCTGCGTCAGCACCTCCCTCCTTGGCCTGGCTGACCACACTGTCAATGCATCAGTGGATGGACGTAGGGGTTATGTCCACGCTTTGACATTAGAATAGTGCCATGATGCGCTTTTTCTTTTTCTTTTCTTTTCTTTTTTTTTTTTTTTTTGCTTTTTGGTATGTGGGTAGCTCCCTGGCTGGGAATCGAACCCAGGCTGCAGCACTGACAGCATCAACGTCAAAGCCTTAAGCCACTACACCATCAGGGAACTCCCATGATGCGCTTTTTCATGATATGAGTGTGAGAAAACATTTTCTCCATTTTGGGGTTGACCTTTCACTTTCTTGACCTTTAGTGTTGACGAGAGTCCTGTTTATCTGCTCTGTTTCTTACACGGCCGTGATTCTGATCACAGACTAGAAGTGGTGGGTGCTCTGGGGACAGAGCACAGACCCTGAGGAGCGAGAGCGGAGGGATGGCCCTGGGCTTGCTCAGGCCGAACTGGAGCGGGCCGTCGTGTGAGGGCCCCGAGGGTCCTGGGAAGCAGGGAGGTTCGTTGAGGGCTGTAAAGAGTTGGAGCTCAGGGTGAAGGTGACTGGGTCAGATACAAGGAAGGGGGACTGTAGCCTTCACTTCTGTCCCACCCGCTGCCTCCCCAGTGCTCACTTCCCCCCGCACCTGGCTTCTCTCCACGAGAGATTAGGGCCCTTGGGAGAGGTGCCCCCAGCCCGGACACTCGCCCACTCTGCCCCGCCCACAGCCTGTCCCAGGCCCGGCCCAAGGTGGTCCATCTCTGCCTGCTGCCCAGACATCCCTCGACCGCCTGCTCCCTCTACTTCATCCTCCCCTCCCCCACTCCGCTCTCCCTGCTCTCCCCCTCCCTCCTCCTCCTCCCCTTCACTCTGCTCCTCAGAACACTTCCATCAGCACACAGACTGTTAAAGAGCTTGTTCTTTATCCTTCTCCCCAGCCCCCATTCCTTTCCTCTGGTTTCTTGCATCAGACCCTGCAACTACGTGTGTGCGCTGGGCATGAGCTTCCTCTCCTGCTGCTCCTTGAATTCTCCAGATAGCAACCCCACCAGTGTCAGGGTCCTGGGCCTTCCCTGTGGAGCCCCCAGTCTTGGGGCTTGGTCTGAAGCATCCTTCTTCTGCGGGTCCCCTCACGGCCTGGGCCTCTGCCTCCTTCCAGTTGACGGCTCACCCAGGGCGCTGGGGGTGGCACTCTCCTGGGCTGCTGGCCCAGCTTTGACCTGCCTGCCATGGGCTCAGCCCCGTCTCCAACTGGCTGCTTGCTTGCTTGCTTCCTTCCTTCCGAGGACTTCTCTGGGGTGAGGCCCCTGGGCTGCAGCTGGCAGCCCCTCCCCTGCTTTGTCCTTGGCCGCTGTCTGGGACTCCTTGTCCAGCCCCGTGTGGTCAGGACTATTTGTGGGCCCGCTTTGCGTTGCCACCGAGCATCCCTTGCAAAGTTGAAACTGGGCCAATGAGGGTGTCGTGCCTGTGGTGGTGGTTTTCTCGTTAGCACTTGAGTTTTTCATAAATGAGCTCATATTTTTAAGTTTCTTATGAAGTTTTGGGAGAAAAAAACAAAAATATACCAGTAGTTAACTTGGATAATCAGAATTGTGGGATTAACAGTGACTTTTATTATATCATATTTCAGGGAATATAATAATTTTCATAATGAGCTTGTATTAATTACTTGTACAGTAAAAAAGTTAATAGAAGCCTTCATTTATATGCAATTCAGTTCATATGATTAATGCTCATTAGTGTTAAAAAAATACAGTAAAAAACCTGAAGGGCCGGTGACCCTGAGTTTAGGTCACGCTGCACTCAAGCCCTGTGGTGCTGGCCCATCCCCTGTCCTCCTCTGCCCTGTCCTCCTCCTACTGGCTCCTCAACACCAGCCCATGCTGTCCCTGTGCTCAGCAGAGTTCCATGAGTGCCTGCTGTATACCGGATACTAGCAGGGGGTCCCCAAGACCCTTCCTGGGCAGTAAGGTTAGACTGCTCGCACCCTAGTGCCAGGACATTGTGTTTTTCCTCTCATTCTGTCATGCCTGTAGAGCACTTGTTGCTAGAAGGTGGTAGATGACCAATGACTAAATGCCAGACGTGAGCACCCAGCTCTGTTAAGCCAGGAAAGGTGTTTGCAGACACGAAGAACAGCCACTCTTACCTGTTTTTCTTGTTTTGAAAAATAGTCACTTTCATAAAAATATTTTATGTTAAAATGTATTGTTGCTTATTTTCTCTCTTTATTCTTAAGGAAGTGACAACGATTTTAACATTTTCTCAGTTTGTTTTGGGTAGCGCCCTGGCTGGGAGTCGAACCCAGGTCGCAGCATTGAGAGCAGCAAAGCCCAGCCACTACACACCAGGGAACCCCCTGGTTTTCTCAGTTTTAACCCATAGAAACGAAAACTCTGAGCACCTCAGTGTACGTGGTCCTGGGACTTAAACATTTGAAACGGAAGGGCTTGGTGGTACAGTGACAAACAAAGCAAACTAGCAAAATCCCTGGTTCTGCTGGAGCGTACATGCCGGCGGGGGGGTGATTTCCCGTTTTTGTTACATGCCTCTGCGTATTCCACCGCTTACCTCGCTCAGCCTTTCTGTCAGAATGGGGGTTTGAATGAAATGCAGCTGTCCACGTGTTTGCTTTTCCCACGTTCAGCCCTGCGACAGCAGTGTTGTGCAAGGGTGTAAAAGTCTCCGTAGGGTTACCAGACTGGCCTTCCAGACCTTTCCCCTTGTGCCCATCCGTCCATGTGCACGGACGCTTTCATCCACCAGGTGGCGCCTGTGTTCCGCTGAGCCGCAGGGCAGAGTGGTTGGGAGACTTCCTGAGCCTGAGGGACTGCGGTCCTGCAGGATGGCCTTTTGCCCATTTAGGGTGGCCCGCTCTTAAGCCCCAGTGCTCGGCACAGGGCCGTCTTCTTCCAGTCCAGGTGGCCTCATGTCCCGTAGAGTGCCGTCCTCAGGGTTTGAGAGCTCTTTGTGCCGGCAGGCGTCGTGCGTGTGCTGCCCAGCCCTCAGGAATTGACAGTCCCCCCTCTGTACCACTGCTTTTATTTCCGTGGTTTGCAGGTCACGTCACTTCCGCCAGTCCTCTTAGTATGTAAACTCTTTCTTACCTGCCACATCCTTAGGAAGAGCAGGTGCCCTCAGAGGGGGCTGCGCTGTGTGAGCTGCGCTGTAGCTGATGGCAGTTCTGGCCCTGCTCCTGCCCCGCCCTGTGGCCTCCATGCCATGGGCCCTCCTGGGCAGCTGGTGCCAGACACTCACGCTGGCACTGGGCTGCTGCTCTCTGGGCTCTCAGAGAGGGCCGTGCTGTCAGTGTGTTTAAACTTCTTTCTCACCTCAAGACATTTAAGGCTCTTCCTGTCCAGTAGTTGTTGTGAAAGTAGAGAGTAACATAGTGACTGTGATCTAGTAACAGTACCTACATGAAAAAGTATCTTGTCTGTATGGTGACTTACTACAGCAGACTCTCAGTTAACCGGCACCCATGGGGATAGGTATGTGCCGGGTAAATGTAACCACTGAGCTACTGATTGTGTCCATGAGCTTTGGTTTCTCTGGTGCAGTCAGTTTTATGTTCTCCCTGTGAGTGAGGTCGCACGGTTCTTGGTATTTTTCTGTCTGCTTATTTCACCTAGAATGATGGTCTCAGAGGCCACCCATGTTGTCGCAGATGGCAGTGTTTCGTCTCGTCTTAGAGCTTCAGCGTTCCGTGGTGTGTGTGGAGCACAGCTGCTTTACCTGGTCATTACCAAATACTTAAATGTCGTAAAATTAAAAATTTCGAGTGTACTGTTTTTCTGCCTAGTGTCATCCCTTTTAGTTTTCTGAGGATGTAATGCTTTATTTTTATTGCTCTTGATAGAAAATGCATGATGTCCGGAGGTCATGACCTCTTCCTGTGTTTAGCAATGTACTTTTACCCTCTCCAGGTCTAAGCTGGTTCAGTCTTGGTGGCAGCTCCGCCCCTGTCCCCATCCCGGCCCTGCCCCCGTCACCGTCACAGCCACCGTCACAGCGCTGTTCTGGGCTTCGCAGGCCCTGGCTGAGCCCCCTGGTAACTGGGTGGCAGGCATGGGGACGGTGGGGGCTCCATCTGCTCCCGGGGCAGAGGCCCTCCCGGGCGCGTCGACAGCAGAAGGGAGTTGGGCCTCGCTGGCATCTATCCCACCAGCAGTGCTCGAGGGGCCCGTCTCGGCACACGCTCGCCCACACCTGTTCTGGTCTGTCTCTGTGGGTGTGAGATGGCTTCTCTCGTGGCCGTGGTCAGAGGCACCGCCCACAGTCCTGCCCGCTGCGGCGGGACCAGGCTGCGTGCCTGCTTGACTCTGGTGGTCTGTGGCCCCTCTCTTCCTGAGATCTCCGCAAAGCACACTTGCCTGAAAACTCAGTGCAAAGTGGACAGCGCTAAGGGCATGGCCACCTGACATGGCAGGAAATGGGGACCGTGAAACCAGCCACCAGGCTGACGCCGCTCCGGGTGCCGCTCTGGGTGCCGGGTAGGGGTAGCCAAGGGGCTGGCCCTCCCCCACGAGGGCCTTCAGGGTCAGGCTGCTCACGTGTGCCCTTGGCCATTCCATTGTCCACTTGGGAGGGGATCGGATGGCCCTGTGTGTCCGCCTGGCCTGTGCCCCGCCCTGTGGATCAGACAGCAATGAGCGATGCTTTTCCAGCTAAGGCCGCTGGACACTTGGGGAGTAGCTGGCCGATGAGGGAGTGGACAGGTGGGCCCGCTGTGGTACGCGTTGACTCCTGGAGGCCTTAAAAAAAGTCCGGAGTCTGAGAGTCGAGCTGCATGGGGCAGCCAGAAGGAGGTGGTCCCTGGAGCGGGGCCAGGCTGCGCCTCTCGCCCAGGCATCTGGACGGTCCACCCTTTTGGGAGCGGGCCCAGCAGTTTCTCAGCGTGGCAGTGACAGGGCTTTTACAAAGGGAATAAATAGCTACTGCTCTGGAGGGTGGATGGCAAGAAGAGCTCAGTGGCAGGTCCCACTGCTGTGTTCATTAGGGGACGGGGTATGTGAGGCTGGCTAGGACCCAAGGACGCCAGGGTCCAGAGACTGGGCGTTTTCGCGGCAGCTGTTAAGAACACCTTCAGGGTGTGTTTACCAGGTAACACTGAACGGTGACAACAGGCGTCGGCTGCTGGGCACGGACTGTACCGCCCCAGCCCCTCGCAGTCCTCTGAGCTGGGGTGTGCGTCCTTGTTCCCGTCTCCGTCACGAGCAAAGTGAGGCAGTGACAGGTTCAGGAACCGAGGTCCCACGGCACGCGGTGACGTGGACTGGGACCGGCGTGGTGGCGCTCTCGTCGACTGGGGCCTGGCGCCAGCCTGTGGGTGGTGGGGGCGTGCTGCTCCTTCAATTCAGATGTCGTCTGCATCTCAGATCCAGTTTTCCATTAGGACCGCGGGAGGAATTCAAATTTCCATCATGTACAGAAGCAGACAACTTACAGTCTCAGAACAGTTGTCGAGATTTTGTCACACGGTCCCTGTCTTTTCTCTTTCCTCTTTTTGTCGTGGCTCAGGGATCTCACAGCGTGCTGTAGATGCCATGAAATTTTCACCTCTGAACTCTGAGTATGCGTCTTCACAAAAATGCATTATTTTGTAGCTACATTGTCATTTTCACACCTAATAACAGTTACAGGAGTTTCTTGGTATCACCTAACCATTTTCGGATTTCCCTCCAGTTATGTCCAGGGCCATTTTGTGGTTGCTTTGTCCAGTCAGGACAGCAGCACAGCCCATGCCTTGTACTCAGGGTTGTGTATCCTCTCTGCAGTCAGTCCCACTGCCGTGTCTGTCATCTGCTACCTTGGTGGGAAACTGTGTCCCACCCTGCGTGGGTTATCCTGGGCACATGTAGCAATGCATCTCCTTTGCATGTTGCTGTGCTGAGGTACAACGTGACTCCTGAGTTTTATGATGAAAAATATCCTTGATACTGAGGATATAAGAGCTCGAGCTTGGAGTGGGACTCACTTGTCCTGGTTTTACAAGGGGATGATGCTCAGTGTGCTGAGTCATTGATGCAGGCAGGGCACAGCTGGTGGACAGTCTGCATGATCCTGGGCCTGGGCGAGGCACAGCTGACCACAGCACCCTTGTAGCCCCACTGTCTCTGCTTTGTGCCCTTCTGCCACTGAGGCACTTGGAGTTTTAATGGCGTCCAGACATGTTCATCTCGCTCGAGATGAAATTCAGGGAAAGGAAGAGGTGTCTGCTGCTTCGCAGTCCTGCAAGTAAAGGTGTATGTCTCCAGTGTCATGTTGAGCCGTGTGCCCCAAAGGTGCCAGGCACACCCAGACCTACCTCCAGTCAGAGCGGCACAGTCACCTGCAGGCCCCCTCCCCCGAGGCACTGTTGGTTAAGGTGGGAGCCCGCAGCTTGAGAATCAGGCAGAAGGTCTCATTTTGTCACTAAACCAGATTGTGGCAGTCGGACTATCCAAATCGGGGAGAGACTGGTGCGTGAACTAGAGAGTCAGCATGTTTGTGGAGGTGAGGAGCGTGAGCACCGCCTCCACTGTGGGCAGGGTGGCCTCGCAGTCCCCGTGTGACCCCAGTCCCTGTCAGTGTGCTTGACACCGACACCAGCTCCAGCCCAGCACTCGCCAGTGACATCCCGGAGCCTGCTCCTCGTGGCTGCTGTCTGGTTTTGTTCTGCACAGACCTGAGAGCATCTGTGGGCATGGCTTAATCATTAGTATTAACAATTCATAGACACTTCAGCACTGCGGTTCAGAGTGGGAGAGGGCTGTGCTCTCTTCATGGGTTCCATGGCTCCTGGCACATGTCTCGGGAGATCAGGCCACATGCCCAGAAAGAAGTGGAGACTAACGTGACTCGAAGGGCACAGCTGTGCTGCTGTGATGGAGTGCCAGGTCCTGGCTGTGTTGCTCTGACCCTGGCGGAGCGGGTGGCACTGGGGACACAAGAAGGAGAAGAGCACTGCCCTGGGACTTAGTGCCTTACCACGGCGGTGACAGTCGATGTCCCTCCTGGGGGCTGGCAGGTCACACGGCAAAGAGGGCATGGCCTCCTTCTGGTGCGCGAGCCTGGGGCCTCAGCTGGAAGACTGGGAAGGCGCATCCACTCTTCCCTCGCGGGGTCGATGCAAGCTACGTGGACTGCAGGTGCCAGCTGGCTTGTCCTGTGGTTTGGCTCCTCATGGCGTGTGACTGGGCGGTGCCATGCTCATGTCAGTAGGCTGGCCTCAGACGTCACCAGTCTGGAGCTCACTTTAGCCACAGTCTGGGGCCAGGCAGTTACTGGGGCCTGTCCCATAAAAGGTGACGGAACGCAGAGCCCACCTTGGGTGCAGGAGTGTCAGCAGCACATGGAGGGTGACGGCTGTGTGCACTTCTGGCCATTTTGGGGGAACACCGCTGCGCAGCAGGTTCAGATCGAGGCACAGCACCGAGGCAGTGCAGAGAGGCCAGCTGAGGGTTAAAGAGCAGATGGAAAGGGAGTTTGTTCTGATATTTCAGAATCCCTTAAATGTAAATTCTGGGGCTACTTTGGATGTTAATTGTGTTTTCCAAATTTAGGAACTAACTCTCCTTTTTCTGCCAAGGGAAAAAACAGAAAGACAAAAGTGGGAAAAGGAAATGTATCGTAAATTGAGAGGATTCGTTGTTCCTCTGATAATCAGCTGGTGAGATTGGCGTGTTGAAAATAGTTTGGAATTAGGGGGAGGACACACAGTGCTCTCCATCCAGGAGTCTCCTGGGCTGAAGATGAGTCCCGTCTTTGAGAGCCATGTGGCGTGCGAAGCCGCATGGGTGTCGTGTGCTTCTCCAGGGGACGGGCCACCTCTGGTCCTGGTCTGGGCAGAGAGTAGAGCAGAGCAGTAGGTGGCAGGTCAGGGTTTGACATTTCTCCGACTTTGGCTGGAACCAGGGTGCTTGGCCCGTCCCCTCCTGGTCCACCGGCAGCTGCGGGCCATGGGAGTCTCGTCTTTCCACCTGGCCCAGGCCTCAGTGACAGTGACAGCCAACCTGGTTCTTTGCTCATGTCTTTAAAATTCACTTTGACAGAGTCACTTAAATACTCTGATGGGCTTGTCTGAATAATATAATACAGATTGGCCACCATTTATCTAGCCCTTCTTTGTCCTCAAAGGCAAGGACTCTTCTGAGGAGAAGTGTCAGAGTTTCCCCCCGATCGGCCCCACCAGCCATTGTTTGTTTAAAATATCGGCAGTGTGGTAGAAGCGGATGGGATGGGCACCTGGGCGCTGAGCCTGGGACAGGTCCAGTTTGGAACCTCATCTGTAGGTGTACTGTGTGGCCTTGGTCCCCGGCTGGCCCCTGTGTGGGAGGCGTCTCCCCTCAGGTGAGCTGGTGCAGGTGTGCCCGAGGGGCGGCATGCTCTGTCCAGGATGGTAACGGAGGTGCTTCACAAAAGCTTAACCTTCCTAATTTATACCGCGTTGTATCTTTCTTTAAAAAGCACCTGAGATCAAATGTAAAATTAACATTAACTGTATTATGACAAGTGATGTCTGATCCATTTTCCTTTCCTGTTGCATGGCAAAGGAGAAGTGCTGCCCTGTGAGTGGCATGCATGCAAGGACACACACGTGCACAGTGCACACATGCACACAGGGACAGTGCTCACGCACACGTGCACAGTGTACACACACACATTCACACAAGGTGCACACAGGGACAGTGCTCATGCACATGTGCACACGCACAGGGACAGTGTTCACGTGCACACACACAATGATCACACACACACGTGCACAATGCTCACACACACAATGCTCACACGTGCACAGTGCACACACATACACAATGATCATGTGTGCACATGTGCACAGTGCATGCACACCCCTAATACACATGCGCACTTGCGCATACGCCTGCATGCACACATGAACACAGTGTGCACATGTGAGCACACCCATGCACGCACCAGGTGTGCATGCCATATCCCCTCTCTGTAGGTACACATGTGCGCGCATGCACACACACGTGTACACAGGCTCACACATACCTTATCTTCCTTGAACCTCTCAGGTTGAGTTCAGACCCTGTTACCACGTTTCCCTCACATAGAGCGTGCCATCTCTCTTCCTTGACCACGGTGTAATGAGTGACGTCAGGCTGTGGCATTGCTACGGCTGTCTGCTCTGCGGCCCCTGCAGATGTTAGGGTCGTGTCTTTCTCTGCGCTCGATGGTGCACTGACGTGGTGCTCGTGCCCCCTCTCCTGCCTGAGGCAGCACCTCAGTCTTCCTCCTGCTAAGTGTCTTTCTGGACAGCAGGCCCATGGCCCTCATGTCCTGGTGGCAGAAATGCCCCAGAAGCAGGTCGTGTTGGTGGCGCTCTGTCCACGATTGTCACATGGCTCAGGCATTCCTGCCTTTCCCGTTGTGACTGAGGAGCTTCCTGTGCTTACGAGGCTCCATGTTGGTGGTGCTGCTCACGCCCGGTGTGCTCTCCCTGCGTGGGTTGGCCTTGCAGGGGAACGGAGCGCCTTGCCATTGGCTCGTTCCCCACGTGCTTGTTTGCCACTGGTGTGGACTCGCGCTGTCCCTCTTGTGTTCGGTGGGTTATGACCTGTTCCTCTTAGTAGTGAGATGCTCAGAGTGTGCAGACTTGCACGTGGGCCCCGTCAGGCCTTTCCGTGTTCCTGTGATGTGGCCGGGGATCATGAGTCCTTGGGCACAGTGCAGTGTTCTGAACTCACCTGCGCAGCCCCTCTGGAACAGTCACCTCCTGCCACAGCCGCAGCCTCCGCCCTGCGTGAGAAGTGACATGCAGGGCCCGCGACTTGCACTGCGCCGCTTGCTGCTGCGGTGGCCTTGCCTTGGGGCCCTTGCTGCGATTGGCCTCCAGCAGTGCACGCCCCATTGGCTGGCCCTTCTCTGGGGTTTCCCTCCTTCCCGTCATGGTTCCCTATCTGAAGCCAGAGCCTCTTGCTGTCAGTCAGGGCTCTGCTTGCAAAGCAGGCTCACACTTAGGACTTGCACGGCTGCCAGTGGTTCTGTTGGCTCTGCCTTTGCCAGTGCACGGCTCTGCTGCTGGTTTGGGCACCACGTTTCTCTCTAACCCTGTCCCGGCCCTTCTGAAAAGGTGATGAAAACCCTGCTCCCTCTCTCTAGTTACAGAGCGCATCTGAACGGGGAGCTTGGCGCCTCCTGCTCTGGTCACGGCCCTCGGCCTCTCGCGTGCACGCTGGCTGTGGCTTGGTCCTCCTGTCGTTCACGCGGCAGATGCCAGCTGCGCCTCCAGGACACTCCCGAGGGCCCTCGTGGGTGTGTGGCCGTGTGGAAAGCAGACACACACGTGGAGGCCTGCCCCTCTCCCAGCAACCCCTCCTCCCTCAGTCCTGTTCATTCTCCTGCTGCGTATTTAGCATAGCAGGCGTGGCCGACGGGGTGGGAGTGTGTCAGGGAACTGGAAGGTCCCTTCTGTGCGACCCCGAGTGTGTGGTGGGGCGGACTCCCAGGCTGGTTGCTGTGTCTGACAGATGTGCCACCGAGGAGGTAACGCGGCAGGGTCCTGTCCAGGGTGTGAGGGTACATGCCGGGGTGGGGGGTGGGGTGGGGGCAGAGGCCCTTCCTGAAGACCTGCCTCTCCTTAATGAGGTGGGAAGACTGGGACAGGGAGCCTCCAGGCCTGACCCTCAAAGGAAGTGCTGCCCACCATCTGGGAGGAGGGCTCCGAGGCCCCTGGGCCTCCCCTTCGTGCCTGGCACCAAGTCTTGCGGCAGAAGCGGTAGGAGAGGGATTTTGCAGAAGGGCCGCCTGGAGGGCCCGTGTGAGGAGGGAAGCTGGCCATTGCAGGCGGGCGGCAGGCCTTTAATCCAGGCCTCTGCATGCTGCAGGCACAGAGCCACTGGGAGGGGCTGGGGCTGGGCCTCTGTGACACCCCCGGTTCTGCGACCCAGCCAGCGACCTCGCTCCCTGCTGCACCCTCGTGGCTGCTGTGACTCTGCAGTCACCCTGCACATGCGGGGACCTCCCTGAGCTGTCACATGCAGTCTGCCGCACGCAGGCTCTGGTGGTGCAGGCGCTGCTGTGGGTTGACCTGGCCTGAGGCCAGGAGCTCAGTGGCTGTGCTTGCCCCTGTCCATGCACAGTGGCTGACGCCTTCCGCTGCTGGGCGATGGCGGTGCTCCACGACCCCACCTCCAGCGTGTGTGTGCACGTGCCTTAGAAAGCCCGGTCCTCTCGGGTCCCCTGAAAGCATCTCAGATACTCTGGAGTCCTCTGCCTCAGAGACCCCTGGTGGGGCCGTGTGTGGGGCTTTAGCGAAGCTGGAAGCTGGGCCGTGCTTGTGCCCTTTTTGACCTGGTATCTGGGCAAGGAAGTCAGTTCCGTTCAGAAGCGCTGCTAGGAACATGTGGGAGCACCGAGGAAGGAGGCATGTCCTTGAGGTGGGGGGCTGGTCCAGGACGGTAGGGCTGGGCACCAGCACCGCTCTTAGGAGCCACACTTGGCTGGCATTGAGGGAAACTAACAGCTCACGGTTCGGTAGGAACATTCTGAGGACGCTCTGTGGCATCTTCTGGAGGAAACCTTCCAGGGTGTGGAACGTTTGGGGACTTCGCCAGCAGGTTCAGTGGGGGCAGGGCGCTCACCGACCTCGCGTCTCCCTGTGGCCCTCTGACTCGTGGTGGCCGCTGCGGCACCTGCAGACGCAGTTAGGAGTGCCCGTGTGTTTTGGTATGACCTTCCCTGAGGCAAGAATTTTTGTCTTAAAATAATTCCCAGAGGCTTGTGTAATTGATGCTGCCACATAGTAGAGCAGGTGTCAGTGAACCTTCTTCATCGATCCGTTCTGTAACTTGTCGGTGGTTGGGCATTTGGGATGCTTAGTTCGGCTCCCATGGCAGCAGAAGGCACATGGGCAGTTTGTAGGGCTTCTGTCACGGGGCCGGGACAGTTGTGCATGCACATTCTCGTTACCGCGGCCTCTCCGGAGCACAGGGGACATGGATGCTCCCTCGGCGGTTCCCTGAGTGCACCCTTTTGAGGTGTGCGAGCTGTTCGGCAACCCCGCAGTGAGCTCTCACCTGCACTATTCCTGATTCACACGCGACTCCAGGGATGTCCTGTCGGCGCACTGCGTAGGCTGCTGGTGGGGCAACCCAGCTGACGGTTGTTTCTTTCCTGCAGGCAGTCCCGACGAAGGGGGAGCCCAAGCAGGACTGCTGCATGCGGACCCAGCTGCTGCGGGAGGAAGGTAAGGGCCCCGCGCGGAGGGAACCGAGAGAGCCAGGAGGCTGCCGCCACCCCCGTCCTCTCACCCGTCCCCGCCCCTGCTTCTGACTCCTTTGCTTTTACAGCGCCAACTCTCCCCTTCCCGCACCAACACACAGGCGCACGCGGGGTGCGGGGCGAGGAGTGCGCAGCAAAGACGAAAGCAGACACTGCAGGCGCGCCAGAAAACCGGAAGTGAGTGCGCTCGCGGATTGGATGGCAGCCTCGTTCCCATCACTGGGAGCCGGTACCGCTCGGGGTCCTTCACCAATCACCAGCTGGCGCGCCCACGGTGGGCGGAGTGCCGCACGGAGGAAGGCGTGGTCGACGAGGCTTGGCAACAGAGCCACCCCCACGGGCTGCGGCCGTGTGTGCGCGAATGCACGACGCAACGAGGACCTTGGGAACGTGCCTCCCCGGCGCCCTCCCCGCGCAAATTCTGGTGCAAACTGCTCCCGCGCTGTGGCCCCGACTGAGGCCTGTTGTCTGCGGGCAGCGTCCATGTCCCCTCCAGTACTGCAGCTCCTGCCCGCATGCTGCCTTTCAGTGGGTGCACAGTGGTATCTCGCTGTGGTTTGGTGTGCGTCTCCAACGTGACACCGATGCCCAGTGACACCGAGCATCTTTTCATGTCCTTGTCGGTCATCTCCCTGTCTTCTCTGGAGAGCTGTCATTTCAGATCCTCTCCCCGGTTTTAAAATTGTTACTCATCTTTGTTGTTGAATTGTCAGGGTTCTCCTTTTTGTTTTGGTGGGGTGTGGTTCCCTGGCTGGGAATCGAACCCAGGCCACGGCGTTGGGAGCATGGAAGCCTCGCTGCTAGCCACCAGGGAGCCCCCTGGAGAGTTGTTTATGCATTAGAGCTACAAGTTCCTAACCAGCTCCGCAGTTTGCAGACACTTCCTCCCGTTCTGTGGCTTGTCTTCACTTTCTTGATGGTGCCCTGTGAAGCACAAAGGTTCTAACCGCTTCTTCCTTGGTTCTTGTGCTTTTGGTGTACCATCTGAGATCTTTGCTTAATGGAAGGTCACAAAGGTTTATGCCTGTGTTTTCTTCTTAGGGTTTTATTGTTTTAGCTCTTATCCTTAAGTCTTTGATCCATTTTGGGTTCATTTTTGTGTATGGAGTGGGTGGGGTCCAGCTCAATGGTTTTGCATATGGATCCAGTTGTCCCAGCACCAGCGATTGGAAAGACCATCCTTTCCCCATTGGACTGTCCTTGCACTGCCGAAGGTCAGCTGTCTGAATGTGCATGTTTGTCTTGGACCCTCAGTTCTGTTCCACGGGTGACATGCCTCTCCCTGTGCTGGAACCCATGCTCCCATGCTGCTTTGACATGGGGGAGGTGTGAGGCCTCCAGGTGTATTTTCTGGCAGTATTTTGCCTGTATTGGGGCCCTTGACTTCCCGTGTGAGTTTTAGGATTGGCTTGTCAGTCTTTGCACGTGAGCAGCTGGAATGTTGATGTGGACTTGAATCTGGGGATCAGTCTGGGGAGTGTTGCCTTCTTGGCAGTGCAGTGTCTCCCAATCATGAGCGTGGGGTGTCTTTCTACTTATTTACGTCGTCTTTCATTTCTCTTAATACTGTTCTCTAATTTTCAGTGTACAGATCTTATAGACATTTTTTTTGTTAAATATGTTCCTAAGCATTACATTTTTGATGCCATTGCAAATGAAATTATTTTCTTTCATTTTGATCATTGATAATGTATAGAAATACAATTTGTTTTTTTATTGATCTCATAATCTTGCAATCTTGCTGAACTCATTCTAATAGTTCTTCTGACTTCCTCATGAATTTTTATGTATAAAGTGAGGTCATGTACGAATACATGATATCGCTTTGTTTGAATTCTACTTAGTATGTACGTAGTCACTCCAGCTCTCTTCTGCTGAGGGTTTATGGGGTGTTTCCTCCCATACTTTTCATTTAACCTCTCTGTGGTTTCAAACACGTTCACGGGCGTTTCTTACAAACACCGTGTGCTTGGATCTTACTCTGTGATCCAGTCTGCCCATCTCTGCCTTTCTATTGGAGTGTTTGGGTCATGGATTTATTTTGGTTTCAGTGGATCGTGTTGTCCTTTCTTCTCCCTCCCCCCCACCCCTTGTTCCTTTTCCCTGTTACGCATTCTTTTGAGCGGAATGTTTTCTGGGATCCTTTCCTTCTCATCTACACGGTGGGCTTATTAGCGTCCCCCTCCTTTTCTCTGTTGGGTCTGTCTTGGGCTCTCAGTGTTCACCTGGGATCAGTCTGCCTTTCAGCATGACACCTCTCTCTTCGTAGTGTGCTCCTTTAAACACAGTTAATTCTGTTTCCTTCTCTTCTTTATGCTGCTGTTGCAAGTGGTATAAGCCACAGTATGCACTGTTAACTGTGTTTACGCATTCAGCTTTAACAAAATTTTTTGAGAGAAAGTAAATTCATATGTTTCCTTACATGTTTATCATTTCTGGTACACTTAATTGGTTTTTGTAGAGGAATTTCCACATGGTGTCATTTCCCCACCACTGGAAGAGCTGTTTACCATTATTCGATGTGCTCATCTGACTGTTCTTAGCTTCTGTTTGTCTGAAAATACCGTTTGAAGGCTGTTGTGGTGGCTGTAGAATTCTAGGACAGCTCTTTACTCCAGCAGTTTAAAGAAGTTCCGTTGCTTCTTGGCTCACGTAGTGTTTAAGCCGAAACCTGGAGTCACCCTGACCCTTTCCTCTGTGTGCTCTTTTTCCTTCTTTGACTGGTTTAAGGTTCTCTGTATTGCTGATATTTAAGCAATTTGACTGTGTTGTGTTTTTGTCTGGTTCGTTTGTGCTTATCTTGCTTGGAGTTCATTAAGCTTCTTTGTTCACTGACTTTCTCTTTTTCATCAGATTTGGGAAGGGGAAGTATTTGGCAAAAAACACGATCCAGCCATTATTTCTTCAAACGTATGTTTCGTGCTTCCTCCAGTCACAGGCACGGCGGAGTGAGTTAGACTGTTGCAGATGGTCCCACGGGTCGCTTGCTCTTCAGCCTTTCATGTCTCTGAACTCACTTTTGCATAGATCCTGTGGGGTGTCTCATGTTCTCTGGTCTTTTCTGTCGTGTCTGCTCTAATGTTCGTGTCATCTCACAGTAATTCTTTGCGGGTCCTGTTTTCGTCCCTACGACAATGATGGATGCGTGCAGTGGGGGTCTTTATGTCTTGTGCTTCTCTCATGTTCACGTTCTCCTTCAAGTGTCTGCAGTGCTGTCCTACCATTTCTAACGTTCGTTCCTGTTGGTCCCGTCATCTTTGTCACGCATGGGTGTTTCGTTGACTTTTCTTTATGGCTGCTCCTGATTTCTTGCATCTCGTAGTTTTTGGTTAGGTATTTATTTCCACTAGGCTAGTTGGTGGATTGAATATGATGTTGAATTTGGTTATCTTTTCTTTTCTTTTTTTTGTTTCAAATAAATTGTAGGGCTTTTCTGGGATACTCGGTTAATTAACTTGCAGACAAGTGTGGCCTCTTCTCAGCCTGTTTGTAAACATTTTAGCACTGAAATGGAGTGAGCTACTGTCAGTTTGCTTGGTTGTTACATGAGACGTTTTACCCAGGAGCAGACAGAGCTCTGCCCTGGTACTAAGATACCAGCTGTCTGGGCTCTCCACTGAATGCCCGTCCCCGGGGGCCCTCCTTTCACTGGTCAGACTGCTGATGCTCAAGTCACATGTGCGCCTCAATGTGGAGTCTTCTGCCTTGTGGACAAGCGAACTCTCTCCGTTTATTTAGTTTTCCTAAGTTTTTCTTAGCCACGCGTCATGTTTTTCAGTGTATGTGTGTTGCACTCCTGACTACTTGGTATTTTCTTGTACTGTTGTAAATGGTGTGTTTAACATCTTATTTTCCAGTTGTTACTGCCAGTTTATGGATTCGCAGTTCATCTTTTCTCATTGAACTTTTATTTTGAGATGATGATAGGTTCACATGCAGTTATGAAAACTAATACAGAGAGATCTCATGTACCCTTTACCTAGTTTCCCCGGGTAGTCACGTCTTGCACAACTGCAGCACAGTCTCACTCCCAGGAGTTTGACATCGATACAGTCATACTCAGCTGCCCCAGTTTCACCTGTGCTCACTGTATGTGCCTTTATGTCAGGGCGTTTCGATCACATGTGTAGGTTCATGCGTCCTGCTGTCGAGAGACAGAGCCCTCCCATCACGACCCCCCGCTTCCTTATTTTCCTCATCCCTCACTTCCACCGCACGGGGCTCCCCCCTGCTCTCTGTGACCACATCTCCATCCCTCACTTCCCCCACCTGCACTTTATCCCTGGCAGCCGGTGGTCCGTTCTCTAGTTCTGCGGTCTCTTCATGGAAATGTGTTATATAAATGGCACGTGCTACGGCTGCCTTTTCAGATTGAGGTTTTCTTCCAGCACGATGCCTCAGGCTCATCCAAGCTGCTTCACGTGTTAGTAGCCTGTGTTCATGCATGGACAGGCCAGTTACTTCACCATGCGCTCGCTGAAGGACATGGGGTCGTTGCCAGTTCTTGTGCGTTAGAGCTGCTGTGAATGTGTGTGTGTGTACGGCTGTTTGGGCAGAATTTCCTATCCTGCGGGATGAACTCCCAAGCGTGCCTTTGCCGTCAGAGGGCAAGGGTGCGCTTAGTTCCATAAAAAACTGCCCAGGTGGCTTCCGGAGCACCTGCCCCATTTCCCAGCGCCATGCCGAGGGTCCAGTGCCCCCACACCCTGTCACATCCGTGTCTCACTACACAGTGTGGGATTTCATCCTGGGTTGGATTTGCTGCTGTGGGGGTTTGAGAAGTTGTTAGTTCTGATGAAGTGCACTTTATTAGTTTTCCTTTTAGAGTGTTTTCAGCTTTTGGTGTAAAGGGTAAGACAATTTTCCTAGCCCAAGATCCCACAGGTTTTTTTGTATTTTTTCCTGTTTCCTTTTCTGTTCTGTTCTGAGTTGATTTTCGTATAAGGTGTGGTGAGGTTAGCTCAGGTTCCCTTTTCTCGTTGATCTTCCCCTGTTCTCTCCTTGGTCCTGGCGGCTTGCTCACAAGTTCCTCCGGCTGCAGGTGCTGCTGCCGCTGGCGGATCTGCACCCCCTTGTGGGGGCAGCCGGGACAGGCCAGCGGGTCACCTGTTGTTGGGAGCCCGTCCCCCTGGGCTTTTCCTGCTCTTTTCCCTGATTTACTTCAGAACGAGGTGACGACGTCCCTCAGTGTGCTGAGGACAGTAAGGGCACATTGTTGAGTTTATAGATTTAATTTGAGGTCACTTGACATCGTGGCATTTTTGTCATCCATTGAAGATCATGAATTGCTTTAATTAAATTTTTCTCCACGGAGCCCTTGACTAATCTTGGTTAAAATTTTATACCCCTTACAGTTTTTCCTACTTTTGTCATCAGCGTCTTTGTTTTTGCCTCGTGTGTCTTCTAGTTCATGCTGGTGTGGAAAAACACCTTTGGGTTTTGTAACTTGACTTTGAACTCTTGCATGCTGCTGTGCTCTCTTGTTTTAATCGCTGATTGATTCTGTCATTAGAAGTGAATGACTGTATCAGGTACACGGGACAGGGTTCCACTTACCCATGAGCCTCATTTCTTCCTCTCTCTGTCGTGCTGCTGGTTCTTCCGTGTCTGTTCACGCGTAGTGTGAACGACGCCCTCAGGTGACCGCTGGCCGTCTGGGGAGCCTGCGCAGTGTTGCTGAACCAGCAGTGTCTGCTGCGCCTTGTGCTCGTCGCCTTCTCCACGTTGAGTAAGGCCCACCTGTTCTGTTTTGCTAAAGGGTTTTAGACAATTAATCGTCATTTATCATTCAGAAAATATTTACTGTGTCCAACTGTGTGCTCAGCAGGCAGCAGTGGACGGACAAAGCCCCGGTCCCATCGACCTTGCCCTCTAGGGGTAGAGGGACAGTGAGTACAGTTCCTAATGCAGCATGGTGGGGGACATCCTGAGAGAAGAGGGGACGGGACAGCAGGGGAGGGGGAGTGGGGCAGCCTCGAGCATGATGTGCGTTCGTCGGCGAGGTTAGGTTCACTCGTGGGTCTCTGATGTGAGGTGCAGCTGTTCACGACCGCTCCCCAGCAAGGTCTGCCCGACTTGCACAGGCACCTGGGCTCGTGGAGAGCGCGCTCGCAGCCGGCGGTTTACCGCGGGGCGCTGGCCAGTAGCACAAGTCTGCGACCCTTTCCTGGGTCTGTCCCCGTGTCTCTCAGTGTGACCTAGTGACGCTGCTCTGCAGCCTCGGCGCTCCCTCAGCTGCACCCAGGCTTGCTCCTCAGGAAGCAGACCTGTGCCAGGGGTTCTGTTCTGTGCCCCAGGCCCGACTGCGGGCGGACAGACAGCCCACGGCGCGGGCTCAGGGCATATTGTCCCTCTCGGGACTTGGTCCCCCCCCCCCCGTACTTAACCAGCTCCTCAAAGCGAATGTGTAAGGTACCATTTTATCGTTAATCTGCTTGAACTTAAATGTTGGTACATGAAATCAAATGAGTTTTCCTTAGACAGTTTTATGGAAGCAGGGAAGTTGGCAGCTCTCGTGCTGGTGCTGACCCGCAGGCTGGGCGCAGCCACTGACGCCTTCTCCTCTGTCCGCAGAGCTCCCCATGGCCGCCGATGAAGGCTCCGCCGAGAAGCCAGCAGGAGAGGCCCACGTGGCCGCAGACGGCGAGACCAATGGGTCCTGTGAACGGGTTGATGGCGGGAGGCACGGAAGCATGGCAGAGCACACTCAGGAAAATGCAAAAGGCAGCCCCCCGGAAGGTCCCAACAAACTGACCCGCATCGCGGAGAACGGGCTTTCGGAGAGAGACACTGAGGTGGGGAAGCAGAACCACGTCAGAGCCGACGACGTCGCTCAGACTGCTGTCGTCGGGAGCAACGGCTACCTGCTGAGTAAGCCGGGCCTGCAGGAGCAGCCCCCTCGGGCCCCCAGCACGCTGGCGTCTTCTCTTCCTGGTCATGCTGCGAAAACCCTGCCCGGCGCGGCTGGCAGAGGGAGGACTCCCAGTGCTTTTGCTCAGACGCCAGCCGTAGCGCCCGCCAAGCCCGGGGACGGGAGTAAGGACGCAGAGGACAAGGAGCCCACGGCCCCGGGCGCTGACGTCAAGGTCCACAGGGCACGGAAGACCATGCCGAAACCCACCCTGGGCCTGGTAATGCGCCCCCGTCAGGCGGCTGCCGTTGTCGTGCGTTTCCTTCGTCTCCTCTTGGGTTGTCACGATGGCAGGTGTATGACCGTGCCGTCTGGACAAGGGTCCGGGAGTCGCCGTGGGCGCCTGTGGGCCATGAGGGTGGGTGGTGGATGGCAGGCGGGGGCCCTGCCAGCCCGCTCTCCGGGCTGCGTCTCCTTGTCGGTGCCCCTTGCCCGCTGAGCAAGGATGCCGCACCCGGCCGCTCCTCCTCTGCTCTGGGCCTGGGGGGCTTCCCTGCCAGCTCCTTACCCACCGTCTCACAGGGAATGAGAGGGCACGGGAAGTGGGTCAGGTCGGCAGCGGCGTGGGGGGGAGGGGGCAGGGACCACACTGAAGACATGCCCGGGTGCCTGTCCTTGCCCCAAGCCCCCTGCCCAGGGTGTTGCTGGGAACGGGTGGGCAGCCTGTCCGTCCGTCTGCATGAGCACGCCCAGTTCTGGGGTCACGTGGCGAAGGCTGAGGTCCAGGTTGTGGTCATGCTCCCCTGGGTTTTCTTGTGCCTGGCCCTGCTGGTGAGTGTGCGGACGCAGCTGACCATCCACTGTCCTCTTGGCGCCGTCCCCGCGGGCCCTGTGGGCCCGACTGGGTGTGTTCCTTCAGCTTGCGGAGCGGGCCTGCACGGCTGCTCCCGGCCCCGCGCTGTGTACCACTTGCCCGCTGCGGTTGGTGTCCTGCTGGTCATTTAATTTTGACAGCTATTGTGTTCACACCAGCGCCTTCAATGAGTTCTTCCATTGAAGAAACCTGTGCGCTTAGTCGTGTCCCGCCTCACCCTTCAGGACACCTCAGTCACGGATTGTGTCGCCCTGCTGGGTGCAACTCCCAGCCCGTTTGCACTCGGCCCCTCGTGTCGGGGTGGCTTTCCCCCGGGACTGCTCACCTCCGTCTCTGACTCCGTAGTGCCTGACGTAGAGCCGTGACGGGGGGAGCAGGGCCGCGCTGTGCGTCGGGGAGCAGTGTGAGTCCCGTCCTCATGCCGAGGGAGACAGACCCCCGTGTTAGAGAAAGACAGGCTTTCGCAGAGCTGAGTCCGTTTAAACGGCGCTGCAGGTGCCCATGGAGGGCGGGTGTGCGCGTTGCGGGAGGGGCTGTGCTTGGAGGAGGGAGGAGGCAGGAGGCGTGGCGTGGCGTGGTAGAGGGTGGAGAATTCCAGTCCTGACAGGCAAACGGGCAGTGAGTTGAGGCTGAGTCGGTCCGCTTCCCCCCACCAGCCTGCGGGGAGGCGATGAAACATAGAGCAGGCTTGAATCCAGGCTGGGCCCAGCAGGTCGGAGCAGCCACCTCGCTGACTTGACTGCAGAGAGGGACACCGTTGTTTTTAAATTGTGGTGAAACACACGTGACGTAAAATATGCCCTCCTAATAAGCAGTTTTAGGTGCCAGCTCGGTGGCACCAGGCAGTCACCCTGCTGTGCGCCGTCACCTCCATCGTCTCCGGGACGTTCTCATCGCCCCACACGGACGCCCTGTCCCCATAAACACTCCCCCCTCCCCCGGCCCCGGCCCCCACCCTCTGCTTCCTGTCTCTGTGACTCTGACTCCTCGGGGACCTCATGTGAGTGGGTCCTACAGGCCCTGTCCTCCTGTGACCGGTTCATCTCACTGAGCGCCGTGTCCTCGGGGTCCGTCCACGTGGTAGCAGGAGGCAGGCTGTCCTTCCTCTTCTGCCTGAGTGACAGTCCCCTGCGGAGATGGGACATGTGTGGTGTATTCTGTCCTGTCAGTGGACACTGGGGGGGTGCCCCGCCCCTTGGCTCTTGTGAACGTGGGTGTGCACATCGCTCCCTGCGACCCTGCTCCTGGTTCTTTTAGGTCTCTCCTCGGGAGTGGGATCTCCGGGTCTCACGTTCAGCTCTTGGAGGGGCCCACACACCGTGCTCCACACCCGCAGTGCACCGCGGTTCCTCTCTCCTCGTCCTCGCCAGCGCTTGTTATTCTCTGTGTGTGTGTGTGTGTGTGTGTGTGTGTGTTTTAACTGAGGTACAGTTGACAGTTTTCTGGTGTTTTTTTGCTAGGAGCCGTTGTAGTGGCTGTGAGGGCGTAACTTCCTGTGGTTTTGCTTTGAGTTTCCCCGGTGACAGTGACGTTGAGCATCCTTTCATGTGCTGGTTGGCCATTAGTGTGTCCTGTTTGGAGAAATGTCTAGTTAGATATTTTGCCCATTTTTTAATCAGGTTGTTTTATTGTTGTAGAATTCTTTCTAGTGATTTGCACATATTTTTCCCATTCCTTGGGTTACCCTTTTACCCTGTGGATAATGTTTTTTGATGCATAAAAATTTAAAATCTTCATGAAGTTCAATTAATGTGTCTATTTTTCCTTTTGTTACCTTTTTTGTTGCCTTTGGTGTCATATCCGAGAATTCATTGCCAAATCCGGGGTTGTGCTGCTTTTGCCCCGTGTGTTTCTTCTGTGAGTCTCACAGTTTTAGGTCTCTGCGCCAGTCTGAGTTCATTTCTGTGTTTGGGGAAGGTGAGGGCCCTCCCCCACCCTTTGCTCGTGCGTGTCCCGTCTTGCAGCCCTGCGTGTTGAAGGACCCTGGTTTCCACACTGCCGATCGCACCTGCTGCGTGCGTGGGGCGTTTGTTTGGATTCCCTTGGGCTGGAGATCCACCTGCCTGAAGGCTGCAGGTTGCTTCAGGGCTGGGGGTGTCAGTGGTCTGGGATGACGGCAGGCCTGGGGCTGCACGTCGTGTCCCAGGCTGCTGGAGTCTGCATGGCCGAGATCGAGACAGGCTCAGGCGCACGGTGGAGCTCTGAGCAAAAGACAGTTCTCGCGATGGAGGCGATTGGTGTATTGTGGCATCTCTGCCACTTGCGGGTGCCGCCCCGTGCCGCCGTGCCAGACCCACAGGCACTTCTGGAGAGCTTCTTACGCGGCCCTCTTGGGGCGATGGTGACTTGGTGATAGTTTGTTACCTGGGTCGGGTTGGCACGCATTTCCTGTGCAGGGCGGGTAGAAGGTTCTTCAGGTCTTGCCGCATGCAGTCACTGCTGCGTCTCCTCTCTGTGAACATGGCCTTCACTCACGCACTGACCAGGGCGTCCTGGGAGCCAGGCGCAGCGTCCTCTGTCGGTAACTCGTCTTGGATGAGGGACATTTGTGGGGACTCGAGCTGTATTTCCGGGCACGTCTCAGCGACCATCTGCTTGTGCGTAATTATAGTTATTAATTGTCTTCGTTTTGAAGCTCGCAGCCGGCAAGGACCCCAGAGAAGTGCGAGAAGCTCGAGACCACGAGGAGCCGAGAGAGGAGATGAGCAGAAGCCTCTCTGAGTTCGGACGACCGCCGCTCTTACCCCAGTTCCCACCCCTTCACCAGTCGCTACCTCAGAACCAGTGCTACATGGCCACCACAAAGTCACAGACAGGTGAGAGGGACCCAGCCACTGTGCGTGCGCTCTGAGTGCGTGTGACCGAGCTACGCCCCTCCGAACAGCATCTTGCGTGACTGGAGGTGCGTGTGTGCCCTGGGTCAGCAACAGCTGGGGTAACCTGCAGAGGGAGCCCCGCATGGCCACCTCGCCTCAGCTTCCTCAGCGTCACGGGGACACCGAGAGCATGTGCTCGGTGTGGGCCCTGTGGACGTAGGCCTTTGTGACAGTGTCTGTGCAGACCTGGGGGTGGGGACAGCCTGTGGGCTTCGTTCTGCACACCTCTTCCTCTGCCCGGTGGTGCTGTGTCCCCCGTGGCAGAAGTGTGGCACAGGCATTGCAGTCCCCTCCGATGTTGGAGCCTGCAGGTCACCACGGGCATGGTTCCGTGAGGTGCTGTCTCCCTCAGCCCGCGGCACCACAAGCGGGGCCAGCCTGTTCCTCACGAGGGTGCGTGGGGCCTTGCCTCTTGCTGGCACGTGTCCTCGTGATGACGCCTGTGTTCAGAGCCACCTCCGTGAGCACGCCGAGGACTGCATGGCGTCTGTCCCCAGTGCCCTGTGTGCCCAGGCCGAGGCTGCCCTCCCCTCCTCCGCTCACGTGACCCACGTAGTGTTGGTGGTTCCTCCCACTTCCCTTTTCTACGTTTTGTAGAACTAAATGTAAGGAGCTTTTTTTCAGCCTTTAGTAGAGCTCCTCGGTGCTAGAGCAATGGTTTTCAGATTGTTTAAAAGCCTGGGACGTTTTTAAAAATACGTGTACAGAGCATCTTCGGTGAAGCTGCCTAGAGCTGCCCATCCGTGCCCGCTGCGCGCCCTGCGGATTTCCACAGTGGACTGCCGGGTGACGGGGAGGTCGCCGTGGGCACTGCCGCCTGGGTGGGGCTCCTGGGGCCCTGCATTTGCCGGTGCATGGGTTCTCGGTGGCAGGTCTCCTGCCTCAGCCACGCAGGCCTGTCTGCAGATCAGACCAGCGTGCGGTACAGATGGCGTTGGTGGCGGCCAGGTCTTGGGAGCTGTCACCTGCCTTTAAGCAACGTTTGAATGGGATTTCTTTTCCTTTCTTGTCCCTTTGGCTTTTCTTTTTAGCATCCTTGCCTTCTGTTTTAGCAGCCGCAGTGTCTCGGAAGAAAAAGCGAAGAATGGGGACCTACAGCCTGGTCCCCAGGAAGAAGAGCAGAGTGCTCAAGCAGAGGACAGTGATCGAGATGTTTAAGAGCATGGCTCATTCCGCGGCGGGCGCCAAGGTACGGGACGCACGCGGGGCGCACACGCCTGCTTGCCGACCTGCGGCCTTCCGGGATGGCCTCGGCCCCTCCGGGGGGAACCGGGCTCCCACGCCCCACCCTGGGGGACGTGAGCAGGCCGCCCTGACACGGGCCCTGCCCGTGCTGCAGGGGGACAAGGACCTGGGTGACAGCGCCCTGCACGTCAACGGGGAGAGCTTGGAGGTGGAGTCAGAGGACGACGAGTCAGACGAGCTGGACGAGGACGAGGACCAGGGCGCCGAGCAGGCCGCTGCCTTCCCCACGGAGGACAGCCGGACTTCCAAGGAGAGCGCCTCGGAGGCTGAGCATGCGCACAAGGTAGGCCCGTGCGCACCGCTCCCTGCTGGCTTCTGCCTGCACGCTCTCGGGTGTCTCCCGAGTTTCTAAATTAGTTTTTTTTCATCAGAGAAGTGTGTGTCGTCCTGCACAGCGTGCGGCGAGGCTCTCGGCTCACAGGAGTTCGGTGGTGGCTGCTGGTGTTGGCCTTGGTGTGAGGGGGCGTTTGTGGTGGGACCCTCCATAGGTGCCATCCTGCAGGGCACGTCGCTCTGCTCCAGGACTGCCGGGTGGCCTGTGCTCCGTTACCGGCTGCCGCCTCGTCCACGCCTACCTGAGCACAGATCCGGGAGGTGGCAGGGCAGGGGCTTCCGCCGGCCGGGCACCGCCTGCAGGTGGCCTGGGGCTCAGCCCCAGGTTGGGGTCCCCGGGGGCGCTGATGGGCACGATTTCTGCACAGAGCGGGGTTCCTGGGCTGTGCTCATGCTCTTTCAGTTCTGACAGGGACAAGTTAGAGATGAGGACGTCGTGGACTTGGGTGACGTAGGCAGCTGTGATTTTTACTGTCTGAGAGCTTTTGAGACACTGGCGGGCGTGTGTGTCACCGCTGCTGAGCTACCCCGTGCTCTCGCCGGCGGGCGGAGAGGCCCAGGCCAGCTGCAGCAGCGCCGTCACTGAGCTTCCTGGGCTTCCCGCCCCCCTGCGCCCGGGGTGCGGCCTCGTCACCCGCGCTGTTTCCGTCCAGCACGAGTGTCACACTCGTCCTTAGCCACGTCACAGCTGTTCTACACTTTTAGCTCATTTGGGGGCAAAAAAGTAAATTGGAGGAAAATGCTAACATTAGAGATGTAAAGAGAATTTTAAAATTACTTGGTTTTTTTTTTTAATTTTCATTTACATTTTACATAGAATATCATATCGGGTTCAGGCACACAGCACAGTGACGAGTCGTTCACGTCCCTTACTGAACCCTCATCCCCTCTGACAGCACACGTAGCTGTCACAGTGTTACTGACTGTGCGTCCTGTGCTGCGCTTCACGTCCCTGGGACTGTGCTGGGACTGTGAACTTGTGCCTCCTTTACCCACCTCCCCGGCTCTCCTCCCATCGCCCCTACCCCTCTCGTACCCATCTGACACCAGGCGCCGTGCTGCAGCCTTACCGACTACATCCCCACGTTGTACCCTACGTCCCCGTGACTACCGCCTCGGAGCAGCCAAACTGAGCCTCCCCACCCCTCCCGGTACGTCACCACTCGCCCACCCCCACCCCCGCCCATCGTAAAGGAGTCCCTCGAGCGTCAGGGGGGTGATGGGCCCCTTCAGCTTTTCCTTGTCTGAGAAGCTCTCTGTCTGTCCTTCAATGTTGAACGCTGGCCTTGCTGGGTACATTATTCTTGGTTGTGGACCCTTGGTTTTCGTCACGTTAACTATTTCCTGCTAGTCCCTTGTGACCTGTGAAGTTTCTGGTGAGAAATCAGCTGAGCGTCGGATCAGTGTCCCCGTGTAAGTTAGTAGCTGCTTTTCTCTTGCTGCTTTTAGAATATTCTCTTTTTCTTTAACTTTTGCCATTTTAATTATGACATGTCTCAGTGTGTTCCCGTTTGGGTTCGTCTTGTTTGGGACTCTCTGTGCTTCCTGGGCTTGTGTGTCTAGTTCATTCTCCAGCTTAGGGAATGTCCAGTCATCGTTTCCTCAGATAAGTTCTCCATCCCTGGCTTCTCCTCTGCACCTTCCGGTAATGACGTTGTGAATGTTGTGATCCTTAGTGTTGTCCCAGAGGCATCTCAAACCATCTTGTTGTTTTGGATTCTTTTCTCTGTTTGTTGTTCCGAGTGGCTGTTTTCTGTTGGCGTTTCCTGCCAATCACTGCTTTGTGCTTCTGCTGCATCTGGTCTGGTGACGCCTTTTACTCCGTTCTTTGTTTCGGTTACTGTCGTCGTCTTCTCCGCCTGGTCCCCTGGAATGGCTTGTGTGTCTTCCTTTGTGCTTGCCGTCTCTGTGCTGAAGTTGCCTCTCAGTTCCCTGAGCATTTCATCGTCGTGGCCCTGAGCTCTGTCCCCGATGGGTTGTGTGTTCCCGTCTCGTTAACTCTGATCTTCCGTGCGGATTTCGTTTGAGCTCCCTGTCTCTGGTTCCTCATTCTCCTTAACCCGACACTCGCTGCTGCAGCTCCATCTGGGCTCTCTGCTGGTGCCAGGAGGAGGCAGTGGGGGGCTGAGGTCTGGGGGTGAGGAAGGCGACCGGGGCTCGTGTCTTTGCTTCCTGCCTGGAGCTCTGGGCCACTGGGGCCATGCCGGCTCATTCCATTCTGCTCTCGGTTTCTGCCCTGCACCTTGGGACCCGCTGTCCTATACGCAGATCCCTCACACCGGGCTGGTTATGGGCAGAGGAGTACGCCCGAACCTGTCCCTCTCTTTCTCCTTCCCGGGGCTCTTTCCCACCCGCCTGCTCCCGTCACTGCCCCTCCTCTCTGGACCGGAGTAAGGTCAGGCTGCAGCATGTCACAGCACCAGCACCGATGCCTGCCCCCTGCGGCCGAAGCGAGGCCCGGTTGTGGTGTCTCACAGTACTGGCCTCTGAGCCTCTTTTTCTGTCCTGCGGACTGAGTGAGGTCCCCAGTGCCTGTCCCCAGTGCTCCCCACCGCCTTCTTCCTCCCCCGTCCCCCGGCCACGGTGTTGGGACCCGCGCACGCCCGAGTCTTCACACCGCTCTCCGTCCTCCTCCGTGTGCCCCCCTGCCCACCTGTAGGTGCCTCGCTGTGGTGCGTGGCTCTTTTGGCTGTCTTTGTTTGTGGCTAGGGGGTCCTTGGTTGAACTGCAGTTGCTCCAGTTGTCGTGACCTCCAGGGCAGTTTTAAAGGGTCGCCTCTTACGCTGCCATTTTTCCTCCTGCACTTGCTTATTTCAAAATGTCATTTATTGGTGTTTTTCCTTTCGTATGGGGAAGTATAAGGAAGGAAGCGAACAGCATCCCACTTCCCCAGGGTGACGTACTTTAAGGGGTGATCACATGTGGCCAGCGCGTCCCCGCCGCCTGCCCCACGCCCCACAGGAGGTGGCCTGCTCCCTGCCCTTCCCAGCAGCGCTGTGCCCACGGCCCGCCTCCCGTGCCCCAGGAGCCTGAGGGCAGCAGCGTCACCTCTGCAAGGGTGCTCGTGGTTTGTGTGTTCTCTGCATCGAAAACGCGCAGTCTTGGCACTGCCAGGCACCCGTGAGCGTGTGGCTCCTGTCACACAGATTGACAGGCCGCTCCTCCTGTGTCCCCGGGACCTGTGCCGTCGGAACCTCCGTGTTGCACTGAGGTTCTGAGTGAGGCTGAGCAGCTCCTCACATGCTCCTTGTGCCGTGAACACCGGCTCAGGGTCCTTTGTGTGTTTTTCTTCGGTGACGTGGTCCCAGGAGCCGTGCGTGAGTGCGTGCGGGGGCCCCGTCGCTGCGACACTGGCTGTGCTCACTTCTCCAGGAGCCTGTCTCCCAGCCTGGCCGGGCGTTCTGATGCCACACACAGGCCTTTCTTTCTGGTGATTTTGAGTAAGTGGATGTGAACTCTCTTGTCACACTTGCTGGGTCTCATTTTTGTGTATGAATATTTGATTCGCGTAGAATTTACTTGGCAATGAACTGTGTGTAGTGGCTTTGCTCCAAATGGATGTGTTTTATGGTGAACGTAAATTATAACTCAAAGCTTTTTTAACAAAATGTGACGTCGGGGCCCATGGCTTCCTTCAGACGGTTAGCCGTGTGTGTGTGTCAGCAGCATGGATTGACTGACGCTTGCCCCGTGTGGATTTAAGAGGCCACCTTCATCGTGTAGCATGTGGCACACGCACTTGCGTCTCTTTCCGGATTCTCTCCTTCGATCGAGGTTCACATCTTCCAGAGAGAATCTAGATGCTGAATGAGGTGGAATAACTCTAGATAAGGGTATAAAGGAAAAATCAAATGTGGGTCAAGCTACCATGAGCAGTGTGGGCAGTGGAAAACAAAAGAAGTCAGGAACAGCCGTAGTCACTGTGGTGTAGACTGGGGTGCCCCACCTTTCGGCTCCCCGGGGCCACCGTGGGTTTGAGCCACACAGGAAACACACTCACACTAACGAGAGCTGGCGAGCTAAGAGAAAGGTCCACGCGTCGTTTTCGTGATGTTTCAAGAAAGGTTAAGCAATGTGTGTCGGGCTGCACTCAAAGCCGTCCTGGGCCGGGCCGGATGAGCCTGCTGTAAACAGAAGTGGCTGGTTGTGGGGCCCATCAGAGACCAGAGGAAGGTGGGGGATGCGCTGGCCCGTTCTGAGGCCGCCCGCAGCAGTGTGCACAGGGGACCCTAGGCCTCCGAGGACGTGAGCCCGGAGGGCTGGTCCATCACAGGGGCCTGTAGACTAGCCGCCCTGGCACTCGGGCTGGCTGGGCAAGGCCGGGGCGTCTGCGCTGCAGGGGCGGCGATGGGGCCCATCTCTGTGCCTTGTGGTCACTGGCGGTCAGAGAGTGGCCGCACCGGTGTCAGCCCTCTCGACCCTGCACCTCCGGGTCTCCGTGGGGCCGTCTTCACTGTTGTGGTTCCGTGTGTGAATGGAGCCGTGCAGTGTGCATTTCTTCTTTCTGAGTGCGGCTCATTTTACTCAGTGACCGGGTCTGTGGCCCTTACTTCATATTGTTGGTTCATTTTCATCGTTACGTGACACTGTGACTGTACAGCACTGACGTGCTAGATGCCTGTGTCACTCTCATTCGTTGGACTTAACGTTGTGGTTTGAACATTTCTCAGTTTAAATTTCTGACAGAAAATGTAGACACAGTGCACACGCACGGAAGCAGTGTGTTCTCGTAATTTTTAAGAACCTGGAGTGGTTCTGAGACCGGAACATTCCGGAACCACCACAGCCCATACGCCTTTGTGTCACCCTTTCCAAAGGCACACGTGCCGCCCACGGTGGGCGGACGGGGAGGCTTCCAGGCGGGCTGTAACAGAGCGTCCCATGGAGCAGCGCTGGGCCCGGCAGGCAGCCTCCTCCGTAGGCCTCGCACTCTGGGCGCCCTGCCCACGAGCATGGTGCCGGCTCGCTACTCCCGCTCGGCGCCTCCCTGTGAAGTGACCGAGACGCAGGCGTCGGCCTGTGTGGCTGCCTGCGTGTTCCTTGTCAAGACCGTCGTTTGGGACGTGAGCTCCTCTCGTGGGTTGCAAGCACGAAGGCGCCCCCTCCCACTGTGGCTGCCCCGTCATCGAGGTGACCGGCATCCTTGCCTTGCAGTCCGGCGTGGAAGCCAGGCAGGGCCTGTCATGTTGGCTGCTGTGTGCTTTGGGGCACGGGACCCTCACTTCCTAGCCCGGGCCGTAGCGGGGCCTGGTGACCAGAGTCGTGTCCCGCTGGGTCAGAGTCTCCTGCCTCTGCCAGCCACCCGCTGAGCCTTGCGTGCCCTGGGTGAGGTCCCTTTCGGCATCGGACCCTTCTTATGTCGGCCGTGTCCCTTCCCTTAGCAGCTCCCTCGGGTTCCCCCCAGGCTGCACGCCTCGCTGCGGTCGTGGGGAGTATCAGGCGGCCCCGTCCTCCTTCCCGTGTGGTTACTGCGTGGGAGGCCTGTTAACCTGACCCTTTCGCTGGGTGGTGTCACTGCTGGGTCTTTTTCTTCTTCTCTTTTTTTTTCTTTTTAGTAAAAATTACACAGGTTTTACGCGCTCACGTACTGCTCATTCTTTTTAAAGTAAAAAACTACCCAATGAAATTTCAAGATAAAAATATGAAATAAAGCTAACTAAAGATACCCGAATACTGCAGAAGAGGGTGTGCTACTTCATCGTGGACTTTTTAAGGCATTTCTGATACCCGTGATAGCAAGGGGGAGGCGTCTCCGCCATCCCAGCGTGATGTAGACTGAGCGCCAGGAGGCGGTGCTAACCCGCGGAGGACAGGGCTGCGATCCTCATCGTCCACCTAAAGAATCCAACCGAACGAGCTGAGAAGGGACTGCAGGGAGCGAGCCGAACGTAGATCTGATCCAGACTTGAAGCCGTCTGTTTTCTTGTAATTGCCGTCGCCCATCTGGACATGTAGTCACAGCGGTGTGTGACATCAGTGCATGCCTAGAGATTTTTAAAAATTTTTTCTAAATAGAAAATGTCATCATAGGCAGACATCCGGAAAATAGTGACCCGTCATTGGCACGTGGCCTAGTTGTGTTCATCCAGCACACGGGTTGTCCTGGAGCAGGTATTTCACTGTGCTCCACAGTCTCACACCTAAAAGCTATAAAGTGTAATTCTGTTAATATTATAAGAAATGTATAATTCTTTGGTATCACCGGAGTAGTTAGCAATGCGTTTAACAAGAAACGTCTGCTATCTGTAAGAGGAAAACTAAAACTGCTGAAAGAGGCTCAGAAAGGACGTCGTCACGGAAAGACTCATTCTTCGTCTAAGTGAGAAGATCCTTTGTTTCATCCTCCACGTGGTCTACAGAGTCAGAACAGTTCTCGTGGACGTCCGTCCCGGAATCTCTGGAACAGCCAACAGCAGGGACAGGGAGCGAGGACAGCGTGACACAGCAGGAGAGTGACTGAGACGGCGGCTTGTGCCGGACTGGGCGCGGGGCCCGGGGGCCGTGACAGGCCACTTGATGTGACGATGCAGCTTTATGCAGGACTAGGCTCGGGGGTCGTGAACTTCCCAGGAAGTGTTGTTGGGACGACTGGTCCTTTGGGGGACAAAGAGAGGTGGTCCTGCATGACGGTCTGTAGCGAATGGAATTCCATTCCGGAATTGGGGGGTGACGGCCACCTGATTCTGCCTACTGAAAAGCACCCCGTCGTGCACTTCAGGAGGATGAACTTTCGGGTGGGTGAGTTATTTCTCATTGAAGCTGTTAATTAAAAATAAATTCCAGAAGATTTGGAGTGTCAACCCAAAATGTTGAACGGCGGAGGAGGGTGTTAGAAGGCCTTCTAGTGCAAGACACACGCCCAGAACCCACGAGGGGAGACGGACCCTCGGAGCTTCTGTGTGACGGGCACCCCCGGAAGCACAGCGCGAGGACGCGACGGCGGGATTGTGGCGTGGCCGGCTGACGCAGTGCTGCTGTCTCGCGTGTGCGGCTTCTGCACGGCAGTTCGAGCGGGGACCCAGGAGGGTGCGCACGGAGGTCACGCCACGTGAGGCGGTTGGAGAAGCGGGAAAGTGCGGTGAAGTCACGCAAGACGGCGTTCCTTCTGTTGCTGGGGCCCCGCGGAGGCCGGCGGTGCCTTGTGGGGACCAGCATCCTTGGAGCCTCCGGGCGTTCTGTGTATGTGGCGGGGCAGGACTGCCGGTGTCCGGAGCACAGCCCCCTTGTGACCTGCTGGGCAGTCAGGGCAGAGGTCCTCACGTGCAGGCCACAGAGAGGCGGGCCCAGCACGAGTGTGGCCATGCCCCTCCTCGGGGCGGGGAGCAGGGCGGAAGGAGCTGCATGTGTGCTAGCTCCTTTTGCAGCGCAGCTGTGTTCACATATGTACTACCTATGTGGACAGGACAGGTAAATGGAGCAGAAGAGAAATAAGGTGTTCATGTCCTGGTGTGGCAAGAATTCCAGAATTACTTTTAATGAGAGAAAAGTGACACTCACAGACATGGGAGGACAGAAGCACACGCTTGTGCGCGGGCCCCGGGTGAAGCTCCGGCTGCCCCAGCGGCTACATGGGGCCCGTGGGGGTGCGTGGGGGTAGGTTTGCATGTCATGTTATTTTGTGGCCTCTGCAAATGTCTTACCACTGTGTTTTGTCACTTTTTAATTGACGTCGACCGCACACACTGAGTGCATCAGGCGCACGCCTCTGCAGCACCGCGTTGTGGCCTCTGGCGTGCCCGGGGCCCGTGCAGGTCACGTCCATGGGGGTTGGTCTGCACTCCGGGCCGAGGTGGAGGCGCGGGCTCTCGGTGGGGGTGGGGGACCCGAGTCACTGCCAGGGTTTGGGAAACGTGTTCTGGTCGCGTCAGCGGCCTCGGAGGGTCTCAGCGGTCTCTGTTTCCTTTGTGGCGCGTCGCGGCCGCTCAGATGGACGGCGAGTCTGAGGAGGAGCAGGAGTCGGCCGGCACCGGGGAGGAGGACGAGGACGGGGACGAGTCCGACCTGGTAAGCAGCCCGTCCAGCCCTCCCTCAGCTGCCACTCGCTGCGACCGGTGTGTGCTTGCGGCAGGGCTGTGAGGATGCCAGCAGACCTGGTTCCAGCCCCCGAACAGGAGCATGTGGGCGATGGTGGTGGGCCGGGGCAGGAGCTGGCCGCGCGGACAGTGGGGGTGACCCTGCCGCTGTGACTGGAGGTGTCCGGGAGCGCCGTGTGGCGGGCTGGCTGTCACAGGGAGGGGAGGTATGGAGTGAGCAGTCTTCTGTCGTGACCAGTGGGCAGCCGAGTGACGGTGGCACTGAGGCGGGACTGGAGGGTTTGGCTGGGGGTCCAGGCTCACGTGGGGCCCAGGACGGAGCGTGGGGAGGAGCCGCGGTGAGATGGGACGGGCATCTTCCAGCTCAGGGAGCGCAGGTCCCGTGCACTGCAAGGGGGTCTTAAGGAGAACACCGTCAGCAGGGTCAGCCCGACGGGTGGCGGGGGTGGTGGACCCAAGCGACAGTGAGCTTTGGGTGCAGGGCGTCACGGGGCCCTGGGACGAGGCAGGCCGTGTGGAGCGCTGGGTGTGGTGTTGCTGCCTGTGGGACACTGGCTGGGGGAGGGGGGGGCGGGCGGCACCAGGTGGATGCCGGAGAGGCCGGCGCCCTGCCCTGCAGCACCTGTCGGGCACAGGTGCCTCCTCAGTCCCCCGCCAGCAGGAATCCTCAGCCCTCGGGTCCAGCTGGTCGTTTGTGCAGTTAGATGTCCTCTCCACACCTAGATCTCAGGAACGTTCTCACTTCAGTGAGCGTCAGGAATGAGCTACGCCCGCCCCTGCTCTCCAGGGGTGACTTGCACGTGGAGCCGGAGCCCACCGGGGCTCTGAGAGTCCTTTCCTCGGAGGAGGGGTAGCGGGCGCCATGGTTAGGAGTGGGGTCACCCACTGAGCTCATCGTACTTAGTTCCTGAGTGGAACTTGCGTGTGTGTTCTTCTTGTGCCAAACTCAAGTAAGATTTATGAGTGCCATTTTAATCACCCCCACCCCGGTTTTGCTTATGAAATACCTAAGCTTAGAGTGATGTCTGGGGGGAAGCCTGGGCTTCTTCAAGACTGTGACCCAGAAAAATGTCAAAACCTGAGATTAAGGTTCTGGCTGTGAAGTCTGGATGCAGCAGGTGTTGCCTTCTGCGAGCAAGCAGAGCCCGGCGCCTGTGCTTTCCGGAGCACCCACGCCCCTCCCCCTGCCCTGTGGTTCTCAGAGCTCCGAGTCCAGCGTCAGGAAGAAGTTTCTCAGGAGGAGAGGGAAGCCCGACAGCCCCTGGGTGAAGCCGGCCAGGAAGAGGCGGCGGAGGAACAAGAAGAAGCAAAGCTGCGTGCTAGGTAAGTGCGGCGCCCCCCGCCGAGGGCCCGGCCCGGGGTGGGGTTCTCTGTAGGCTTCCATTCGGAAAGAGGGCTCCGCTGTTGAAAACAGGGAAAAAGTGCGTGAAATCGGTCTGAGAGACACTCCTGTGGGCCCCACGTGGCTCTCCCCTGGCAGACCTGTGACACGGGCCCCAGCTCCCGGCCCTTGGGTTGGATCCCTGCCCCAGGAGTAAGTTTGTTAACGGCACGCAGGGAGGCCAGCAGGTCCAGGGCGGCCTCACGTTTCCGCCGCGTTTCGTAGGATTTGGCATCTGATAAAGTGGGTGCGATACAGGTGCACGGCCGTGCGTTTGGACACGTGGGTGTGACCGTGAGACCTGCGGCGCCCTGTGCCCCTGCCAGCCCTCCCCGTCCCCAGGTGCCCGTGCTCTCTCTACAGGTGGTACCACTGTGTGGCCTTCCCTGTGAGTGGGTCGTTGGGCAGCTGCCCTTTGTCTCTGCTGCTTTGAGTGTGACAGTCGTCCACACTGTCGGGCGTACTGACACGGCCGGGAAGGGTCCCCGGCTGGGGCTGCGCGCCGCGGTGCGCCTGCTCTCCGAGAGGCTGCCGTCAGCGTTTGAGTGCACAGCTGAACAGCAGCTTCCGTTTCTCCTGGGCGGTGAGCGGAAAGGCTGCGGCGTGGGCCGTGGGCCCGGCCCTGTGGGAACGGTCTTCCGGAGCGCGTGTGCTCCACCCGCCGCAGCACGCAGTCCCAGCGGCAGGCGTCCCGGCCGCTCTGCTGCCGGCGCTGCCACAGGTGTGCAGGGCTGTCTCCTGTGGGCCACGCGGAGTTCACCGCACCAACCGCCAGGCCACGTGTCAGCCTCCGTTCGTCGTCTTTTGGGAGGTGTTTGCGTCTTTCGCTCATTTAAAATCAGATTGTGTGCCTCCCGTTGAGTTGCGAGAGCGCTCTCAGTGCTTTGGATGCAGGCTTGTCAGATACGTGTTTCGCAAGTGTGTTGACCTAGTGAAAGTTATCCAACTTTGTTGCACTCCGGTTTAGTCGTTTTTCTCTAAAGTCGTGCTATTTGTGATCTCAGAAGTCTTTAAGTAACTCAAGTCCAAAGATTTTGTCCTATTTTTTCCTCTTCAAGTTTTACAGTTTCAGCCATGAAACACGGGCCTCTTCTGCCCCCTTGATTTGGTCTCTGTGTGTGGCCTGAGGTGGTGTCCAGCTCACGTTCTGCATGGGGGTGTCCGAGTGTTCCAGCACCGTTGGCTGAATGGACTTTGCTTTTCCCCTTCACCCTTTGAACCTCTGGTGACAGTGTGGGGTCTGTTCCTGGACTTTCTAGTCGGTTTCATCTCTCCCTCCACCGTCCGTGCACCCACCTGGCCACGCACCTAACCACCCACCCACCCACCCACCCACCACCCCTCAGGGCATCACCCCCCTCGCACCGTGCACCTTCGTGCCTACACCTTGGAGGCGCAGGACTTTGGTCTCTTTCTCACAGTACTTTTAGCTGTGCTGCCTTCCCTGCCGTAGAAGTACGTTTGCTAAATGGATGGTGGGGAGGCAGAGTCACCCCCTGAAGTGTCCAGGGCTGCGGGAACCTGTGTGTGGCCATCGTGCTTTGAGACAGGAGTCGGCGTCCGGCAGCCACGCCGGCGCAGCAGGCACAGGCGCGCCCCACGCCCCACGCGCCTCTCCTCCTCTCTCCGTATCACGGATCCTCACCTGGGCCAGCATGCCGACGTGACTTCCACTGTGGGCTGACAAAGCGTCATTGGTCCAGAAGTGACCGTTGTTGGGGGCAGCAGCGCCATCTTGCCTTCTGGGACACAGCGTGGAAAGTGTGTGCTTCAGCGCTTACTCGCACGGGCCGGGGGCGCATCTCCTCCGGGAGCGTCCTTAAAGCCGCACGACGACCACTCACGCTCCTCAGATGGGGGCGGGGGGCCCCTCTCCGGTGTTGGCTCCCTCCTGCCCGTCCCGTACCTGGTGGGAACACGGCGAAGACCTTGGACACCACACCTGCCCGTGTTGCGGTCGTTGAAATAGTATCGACGACCAGCACTGGGAGATGCTGGCCTTTGCCCTTGGCTGGCGTCAGGGCCACCGTGTCCGTGCCCCTCTTCGCAGCCCTCCTCGGTGACATGGCCTGAGGCGGGCGAGTGCCCAGGTGGGCCCCCCGGGACCCACTCCACAGGCCCCTCATTTGCACGCCTTCTCCTGGGCACGTTGGCATTGTGTGGCCCTCTGGTGAGCGACCCTCCTCATCCACCCGCACGTGTGGCGGTGGACATGTCCCTGCGGCCCGGTCCCAGTGGGCCCTAGCGCCTCACCGCGCTGCAGTGGTTTCAGAGAGCGGTGCTTTCCACGCCGCCGCCGTGAATCCTTGCTGCACAAGTGAGCGTGCAGGTGCTGCGGGGCGTGGCCTGGGCACAGCGTCACCGCGTGCTTTCTGGTGCAGGTTCGGACGCCTATGCGTCGTCTTCGGGGAGCGCGGAGCCAACGGCACCAGGGGACAGCGCGGCGTATGTGGAGGTCTGCCTGGGCTCCCTGGACCTGCGCGTCAAGGGCACGCCGTCCTCGCAAGCGGAAGGTGAGCGTCCCAGCCTGCCGCGCGAGTCCGTGAGCCGGCGCGTGTCTGTCCCTGCGGCCCGCCCGCGAGGCCGTTCTCTGGGACAGGGCAGCACACGTCTCAGGCATGGCGGGCTGTGGAGGCCGTGCCCCCACCCCCACCCCCTCGCTGGTGCAGAGGGCTCCCGCCCGGCCGAGCGTCAGGACCACTTGGGTGCTGGTGTTGGAGAACGTCGGCGTGTCCTGGTTGACTGAGCTGTCAGTGCTCGGGTACAGCCTGTAGTGGGACACAGGACACACTTAGAGCTCTCTCGGGCCTCGAGGTCACAGGCCCCAGCAGCTCCTGGGGGAGGGTTTCGGCCCTGGTCCGGACTGCGGTCAGCTTACCCCCACCCCCACCCCCACCCCCACCCCCACCCCCACCCACCGTCTATGCAAAGTGACTAATAAGTTGGACTGTGTGGGGAAATGTGCTCCAAATGCAGCGTGGAGAAGCAGCCGTGCAGGCCACCGTGCTCACGTCCTGCAGCTGCGGGGTGTGACCGCTGTCGCATTTAAGCAGTTCCTCAAAGGACAAATGACCAGCTTCTGTTCGGCGTTTTGAACGCTGGAGGAATTCTGATCACTTCTTTAATTCCGGAAATCACGTCTTTAGCTTGAGACACAAATGGAAGCTTATTGAACAGAGACGATGGTTTTGTCCCAACCCAGTGGCACAGAACGCCCTCTGCAGCAGCGGAAGCTCCGCGGCCAGCCCCCCGGCTTTCTGTGCAGACCACGTGCCACGCCGAGCACCGCAGTTCCCTAAGCCTGCGTTCGGGCTCGTCTCAGGAGGTTAGATTCAGGTGCGAACAGGACGTTGCATTTCACTGTCAGGTTGTCCGCTGTGCCCCCCGGGGCTGCGGCTGTTGGGGCTGCGGTGGCCTTGGGCCCGGCTCCTCGTTTCTGCTGAGCAGCCAGAGAGAGAGGGAGACGGCGTTGAGGGGCCTCTAAATCCTCACGCTCCGTCCCTGGTCCAAGTAAGTGGTCCAAGTAACCGCCCCGGAGCTGAAGGGGCGGACGCGTCCCAGGCAGGGTCGGGGGCCAGGGCGTCCGGAGGTTTCCTGACACCTTCTGGGTTGATTCCCAAGTTGGTTTTCTGGGCTTGACGGCACAGTGGCCCTGTCAGTCACACATTGGCAGCCGGCACACCGCACACGCGCCACCTTGCCCGAGCGGCGGACGCTCAGGGGGCACCTCATGCTCCTCAGATGCCCGGGTGCTGTGCACCTGTGACGGGGCCAGAGGGCGGTGACAGCTCTGGGATGTGGCTGGGCCTGGAGGGTGTTTGTGCCCAAGTCAGTGGCCACTGTTTGCATGTTGCTTCTTGTCATCTTTGCTGGTAGCCTGTGCTTGAGGCTCAGCCATGTGACCCAGCAGGTGACATGCCCATGTGGGTGGGGCAGAGCCAGGCAGGCAGCCTGGAACCATCTGACACCTCTGGTGGCTGCAGCTCCTGCAGATGGGGACACACCAGGGTCAGGAGGCGTCAGGGCTGCATATGCGAATGTGTGCGGGACAGGCCGCACCTCTGCGCGTTCTTGGTGTCCTTGCTTTGAACTCACGTCCCGAGCAGGGTCACCTCAGAGGTCCCCCCGGTTTTGAACTTGTGGTGGATGACACACGCTTCCTCTCAGCATGAAGGAGAGGCGTCTGTCTCTGGGGTGTGGGCCACCCACAGGCTCGGCCGCACTGGGCGTTGGCGACAGCATGAGAAGGGGTTGCCTGCCTGCTTCATTCCAGGCTCCTCGGTCAGTCGTGGACTGACCTGAGTCCTGAGTGTCTCCTGGCTGTGACCAGCCTCAGGTCACTAGCAGGGCTGGGGGAGCAGCTGGGGCGTGCCCTCCGACCCAGCCTGGACCTCCTTCTCGACGTGCAGACAAGAGCTCCACGCTGTGAGGTGGGAGAAGTGAGACTTGTACTTGACTCTCACATGAGGGACGTCCCTGCCTTTGGGAGCAGCTCCCTGTCGCTCAGCGGCGTCCATCCTCGTGGCCTCCCGGGGCCACATGTAAAACTGCTCACACTCACCACAGCTGATGAGCTAGAAAAACAAAGGAAAAGGGTTGCACAAAACCCCGTCCCACGATGCTTTAAGGAAGTTTGCACACTGGGGTTGGGCCTCATTCAGAGCCGTCCTGGGCCAAGGTTGGGCACGCCTGCCCCAGCCACTGGTCGGATGGAGGGGCCGGCCTGGCACTCTGAGAGGTGGGGGCGAGGGGGCGGGAGCCGCAGTCAGGCCTCCTTGGCTTTTCCCGACCCGCCCTGCGCCTGGGGCCCTGCGGCTGGGGCCCTGCGCCTGGGGCCCCGGCTCTGCTCTGGACGGGTGTGGTTGGTGGGGAATGTTCCAGAAAGGAGCCATTGTTCAGTCCTTCCAAGCTCAATGGAGCGTTTTTTTGTGGCTGAAATCCTAAAAGCAAGTGAGGAAGCCAAGGTGTCACGCTGTGGTGTTACTTTGTGTGAGAATAGATTTGGGAGGAGCTTCTGGGGGTGTGGTGTCTGAACGTGGCGCTGGCCCCTTGGTCCTCCGGGCTGGCGGTGGGGTGTTGGTCGAAGGGGCCCTCATCCTGTCCACTGCCGTCCTGGCCAAACCTCCGGTGTTATTGGTGATCCGGCTGCAGAGGTTTCTGCAGAGATAGGGGTTGGTCACTTCCCAGACTGTCCCCTCGCGGTGGGGACTGTGTCACCCGACGTGGTGGAGCCCACCTGGGCACGTGCCCTGCGGGTAGTGACGGTCACGTTGTCCGTGTGATCCTAGGGCTGGCCAACGGTCCTGACGCGGTGGAGACGGACGGCCTCCAGGAGGTGCCGCTCTGCAGCTGCCGGATGGAAACGCCGAAAAGCCGAGAGATCACCACGCTGGCCAACAACCAGTGCATGGCCACGGAGAGCGTGGACCACGAGGTAAGCAGCTCACGGCCACGTGCAGTCGCACGCGCGGCCAGGGGGCCCAAGCCGGGAGGCGCGCCGCTGACAGCCTCGCGCTCCAAGGGGGACGCCGCGGGGCCTGGCTGGGAGCGGCCTGTCCGCGGCTCCTGCTCGGTGCCTCGTCAGAGCTGTGCCTGCCCGGCGGTAACGCCAGACGCGGGCCGTTCGGGACGCGAGAGCCGGCCTGAGGCCTTGCCGTGGTTTGCCACGGACTCCGCCCCACGCAGCCTTGGCACGGGCCCCGCCCGCTCTTCGTAAGGGGGCACTTTCCCACGGAGAGCGCGCCCCCGCCTCCCGCCGCCCCCGCGTGGTCCTCTGGCTCCTCGCTGCCCTGTCCGAGCAGACCCCGCTTGGCCCCTGGAGGTGGCCGGGCGCATTTCCCTGGAACCCAGGTAACGGCAGGTCCTCAGGGTGTGACGCCTCCTTCGCAGTCAGGTGTCCCTGTGGAAAATGGTCCTTTCACCGTTCTCCCCAAAGCTCTGCTCGTTGTGTTTGCTGCGCGCGCTTCTCCCTGCCTAACGCCGGTCTCGCCCTGCCGCTGCCCCCTCTCGTCCTCCCTGCGTCCTGCCGAGGGAGCTGGACGGCACTGTCCCAGGCTCCGACGGGGCTGGTGGCTGCTTCTGTGTCGCATCTGGCCCCTGAGACCTCACGGCCTCAACGTTAGGGGTTTTCGTTTTATTTTGACTTCCTCTGGCGAGTGCTCTGGAGGATGCGCCGTGAGCCCACCAGGGGCGGAGCTGCATCGGTCCTGCGCCTGCCCGTGCACTTGGGCTGTGCGTTGCTTCTGACGTGCATGTCGAGCCGGCCGGGCCAGGCACACAGCTGCCCCGGCCCTCCTTTCGTTGTTCGCAGTCGCAGGCTGGTGCCCTAACCCCTCTGCTGGCCTGGTTGTTTCTGCCCCTTCCCCCTCCCTTAGTCTTGGGGACTCGGGATCTTTTCTGTGCTCCGTGTGTCATCAGCCTTTTTGCCGGAAACTGAAAAGATCCAGAAAAACCGTGCAAGACGGAGGTTTGTCTCCGTGTGTCTGCAGGGAGAGCCCTGGTGGCCGCCCCACAGTCGGGGGGTGGGACCCCTCCGGCACCCCGCATCCCGCACCCCGCAGCGCCCCTCCCGGCTTCTTCTCAGCAGGGTCCCCGCCTGCCTGTTGCGGGTCCAGGCGCCCTGGCCTTTCATGTGCGTGCACCCTCCCTGCCTCCCCTCCCTTCTGGCTTGTGGGCCACGCACCGTTCCGGGTCTGAGTCCCATGGCTCTGTCCAGCCTCTCGGCCGTGCTCCCCACCCGCCCGCCGCCGGCGCGGACAGACGCGGTGCAGGAGGACCCTTGTACGACCGACGGGTGTAGCCCAGGCCGGCAGCTGTTGGCTCGTAGCACCGTTAGTTTGTTGGAGGTTCCAAATGGTGACAGTCTCATTTATCGTCCGTTTTTGTTTGGAACCATTTTATGAGGAGACGCCTCTTGTCCCCTGCGATCTCCTTGCCCAGTGGCACATGGCCGGGACTGCAGGATGGACACTGGGGCTTCCTCGTTGCGTCCCAGTCTGTCAGGTAGTGACGTGTCCCCTCCTCGTCTGGGGTCGACCCCTTCCTCCTTTGGCACACCCGTGTGGGTTCCTGAACGTAAACACTCGGCGGGCTTCAGCTCTGTGTGCTGTGATTGCTGCTGGAGCCTGCATTGCCGCGCCGTCGGCCCCCAGGGCCCTCCTTCCGGACTCGGCAGGGTCACAGCTGTCCTCCTGGGACGCTGGGCGTGTGGGCGCCTTTCAGCCCCTCACACAGTGTGTCGCACAGGTAACAGCCGTCAGACCGGGTGACGGTGCGGGTCCGCCCTCGCGCCGTCTCGTAGGGAACCGCCCGGCACCAGCTGGCGTGGTGCCGAGGGCCCAGCGTCCCCCTGGGTGCGGAGGCGGGGCTGGGGCCGCGCGGAGCTCTGCTGCCCCTCGCGAGGACACTTACCTGTCTCGGGAAGCGTTCTCCCACTGCCGCACGTTTTTCATGTGGACACGCGGTGGGCTCCGTGGTGTTTCAAAAGGAACACGAAACACGTCGCAGCTTTCGAGCATGGCAGAGGCGTACGTGCGCCCCGTGTGACGACAGCTCCTGGGGACCGTGAGAATGTGCAGGAGTGGGAAGAGCTCGGCCCACCCTGCCTTCCTTCCTTGTCCCTCTCCGTTCAGTCTCGACTCCATTCCAGCAGCGTCTCCCTAGTGTCCTGCTGCCCAGGACGGAGGGGACCCGGCTGGTCGTTGGGAGGCCCGGGGGCTCGTCTGCTTCTCCGGGCCCCTGCCAGCCGTCCCTGTGAGGACCTCGGTGTTTGGGTGCCCTGCTGACCTGGGTCTCCCTGGTCCCCGCCTGGGCTCTGCCCCCAGCCCCGTGCACCTTGCAGCTGGCTGTGTGCGTGTCCGTGCATTTGGGCGTTGCTGTCCAGGCACCGCGTCTGTGCCGTGGGGGACTCCGGCAGGCCTGCGGCCGCTTCCCCAGGACCGCTTTTGTCTTTTGCTGCTCAGCCTGTCTCCTCTCTAGCTGGTGGCAGCCCTCAGAAACAGGCTCTTTTCCTTGTTGTCTCTGTTTTCAGTCCACGTCATTGAGGCACAGGTCACACCCAGTGAACGTCACCTCTTCGGTGTGTCGTTCTGAGTTTTGACAAATGCACACGTTCGTGTGACCTGCAGCAGCACGAGGTGGGCCAGTCCTCTCTCCGTCTCCGGCTCTTGCTCGCGAGCTCTGCCTGCTGCCGGAGGAGGGGCGGGGAGTGGGGAGCTCCGACCGCAGGCGTGGTGTCTCTGTCCGGCTCTGTGGTTGGTTCTGTGCGCACTCCCGGTGACTGGACCCCGCAGTCCTCACACGGCGTCTCTGCGTCCCACTCAGGACCCTGTGTCCCCAGGTCTTGCTGGCTGCATGTGACATAGCCAGCCTCGCTCTCCTTGGAGTGACGTTTCCGGGACGTGCGCGCGCTTGCCGTCAGCCCACCTCCGTCTGAGAAGTTACAGTCGGCTGCTTCCGGCGGCCTGCACGGGGTTTACCTTCCTGTGGCCTGAAGTCCGGTTTAAGGGTAGGCTGGTGTCGAACCTGCCTCCATGCGCCCGTGCGCAGCGCTGTGCAGACAACTCGGTCAGGCGTCACAACCGTGGCGAGTTCGCAAACTTAATTGTCGCATTTTGGGGACGACGACAGCTCTGACGGCCATTCCAGAAATAAGTTCCAAAACTGCTCTGAAGGGTGGACCAGGCGCTGGTGTCGGTGCACGGCTTCCCAAGGGCGGTCCTTCGAAGGGGACCGCGGCGATACCCAGCGGCGAGGTGTGTGGCACTTTTACTAGGACCCGACCTCGTTTCTCGAGCCTGTCCCAGCCCGCCTTTGCCTCCGGTCGCTGTTAGGACCAGGGGACACGCGCTCTACGGGCCACGCGTTTACTTGTACGCGGCGCTGCTGTGTTGGCGTGCTGGGTCACGCGTCCTTTCCTGAACCACTGGGTGTTCCTTTCCCTTCAGAATTGATAGTTACCTCACCTCCTACGTTTTCTTGCTTTCCACCTGTTAGAAATTCAGTCTCCAACCGGTGGAATTGCCGTCGGTTGGGATTTTCAGGTCTCCCTCGGGGTCACCGGGCCTTTCCGTCTTGGGGCGTAACCGCCAGTAGCTTCTTAGGTTGCTTGGGGGACAGCTGTGACAGCGTACTCTGCAAGGGCCCGCTCCTGTCTGGCCGACCCCGCGGCCCGGGGTCGCTCGGGTGAGGCGCTGCCTCCTTTGGACCCGACACCAGACTTTTCTCCTGGAGGTGGGCCAGTCCTCTCTCTGTCCCCAGTGTCCCGAGTCCTGTGTGCTTGTGCGGGGCAGCTGGCGGTCATCGCAGAGCAGGGACACGTGTGCCTGTTAGTCCCGTGTATCCTCTCTCCTCTGAGGAAATCCCTTCGTCCCCCAGCACGGCCAGGGGTGTTTTCGCTGCTTCTCCCGGCCTGTTCCCTGGTGTCCTCTGCTCCGGTCTCGGAGCTGCCCCAAGGCCTCTCCTCTGAGGGTGTTACTGACCGTGTGTGTCCGCACACCTTCCCCAGGGCCCCATCTCTGTGCCCCCGCCAGTCTTCTAGGCTCATGTGCTCTGCTCTCTGTCTTCCAAGGAGGAGTCGGACTGGGGGGGATGGGGCTCGGGGTGCGTGGCCCATGGCACCGCCCCGCGCACGCACTGACCTTCCCTGTGTCTGGGTGCACTCGGTGGGGGTGGGGGTGGTGCTGCGTCAGCCGGTCAGTTTCTGGGCAGGAAGTGAGGGTCCTCGTCTGAGGCCCAAGGTGGGCTGCTGTTGGCACACACCTGGGCTGCACTGCAGCGTGTCCCAGGCCCTTTGCCTGGATAGCTAGTTAACTGCTGACCCGTTGTCTGTAGCTAGCCACTAACCTGTGCTCGTTAGCTAACCTAGCTAGCCACTGATCCCTCGTCTGTAGTCAGCTGCTAACCCACTGTCCGAGTAGCTGATGGCTAACTCGTCAGTTGTTGCTCCCTGCTGACCCCGCCGTCTGTGCAGCTAACCTAAGCAGCAGCCCTTGGGTTGGCATTTTGCTCTGGTTGTCCCGGCCACTTACGGGTTCCATAGGTTCGCTGTGCGTTCACCAGTGCTGGCCCGTGACGTCCCTTCTGTCCGGCTGGGGCCATCCTCCCCGCGTGCGTCCGTTTTTTATGCCCAGGCTGGACCCCGACATGCCTAGGACGTCCTCTCCGGTTCTGGCGCTCTGACGCTACATGCATGGCCACCTGTCCTGACCGTCCTCTTCCAGTGGACGTGCCCTGCCCTCCCTGTTTGCGTTCTCGACCCCGCGCAGCTGCTGAGGGTCCGCCGTGGACTTGCGTCCGTCCGCCAAGCCCCAGCCCCGGCTCCTGTCTCTGACGGTGGTCTGGTCTGATTGCAGCTGGGCAGGTGCACCAACAGCGTGGTCAAGCACGAGCTGATGCGCCCGTCCAGCAAGGCGCCCCTCCTGGTGCTGTGTGAAGACCACCGGGGCCGGATGGTGAAGCACCAGTGCTGCCCCGGCTGCGGCTACTTCTGCACGGCGGTGAGTGCCCGGCCCGCCCGCCGGCCCGCCGCGTGTGCTCTCCGCAGCTCCTGGGTCTGGGTCCGCGTGGAGGTCTCCAGCTCCCTGCCAGCCCCCCCGCCTGCGAGCCTTGGCCCCGGGGACCCCTGGGCGTGGGAGGCAGTGCTCCGGGCCGCCCTGTCCTGCAGGCTTCGCGTCTGAGTGTGCAGCATGGCCTCTGTCCTGGGAGGGGCCTGTGCTGCCCCCACCTTGCCCTCGTCTCCTGGTCCTTTTAGGATCTTCTTCATCTGTTACTTCCTGGCACTGCGCCCACCCGTGCCCAGGGCGCCTTCCCCGGGAGCCCCGCCGTCCACCTGCCTGCGGCTGAGGCAGCGCCTGGGCCGGCTGCTCCTCGCATCTCACCCCCGCGTGCCCTCCCGTCTCACACATCCCTCTCCGCTGCTGCCGCAGAGGGGAGCAGCTCCTCCTCTCCACCCATTGGTCTCTAGGTTGTCCCCTCGAGGTTTGCCCCTTTGTGCAAACGAGGGTCCTTTCCTGAGGTCACCAGGTTCGCCTGGAGTGCCACCGCGACCGGCAGTGACCTGCAGAGCACTGTCGGCAGCGCCGTCCTCTGGGCGCTCTGTTCTGAGATGCTGTTTTCTGGTCGGTCCTCTGTGGGTTCTTCTGGGGACCTGGCCTGACGTGAAGCCTGTGCCCGGTTAGGACAGCCGGGGACCCGAGTGGGAGCTGTCTGAGACAGGCGTGTGTGTGGGTGTCCTGGGTGAGGGCTGTGCGCATGCGGGCGCTGGTTGCTCTCTGCTCGCCTGGCCCGGGGCTGGGAGCCCCGTAGCACTTCCCTGCGCCTTGGCCCCGCCATTGCCGAAACGAACGCTCTCGTCCTCCCATTTCAGGGTAGTTTCATGGAATGTCAGCCCGAGAGCAGCATCTCCCACCGCTTTCACAAGGACTGTGCCTCTCGAGTCAATAATGCCAGCTACTGTCCCCACTGTGGGGAGGAGACCTCCAAGGCCAAAGAGGTGACGATCGCAAAGGCAGACACGACCTCCACCGTGACCCTGGCCCCAGGGCAGCAGAAGAGCTCCGCAGTGGAGGGCAGGGCGGACACCACCACGGGCAGGTACGCACCCCGCTGTGTCGGGTGCCGGGAGCCGGTGGTGCTGATGTCCGCGGGGGATCCCAGCACAGTCCTCTGTGGAGTCCGACATCTAAGACACTGAGACTCCCTCTCTCACTGCCGTGGGGCACAGCTCTCCTTCGCTGGCTGTTCCAGCTTCCTCTCCCTCTTTGGAGCAAGTGTCACTGTCCTAACTGGTGTGGCATTGTGGTATTTCCTGTCAGCACCATAGTGCTCCCATAGGTAGCTGTGTATACCGGAAACGCCTGCGCATGTGGGCCCGTGTCCACACGCATGTGTGCATGCCTACACGTAGCTGTCCACGCACACTTACACGCGTACAGGTCTGTTCACGCATGCATATGTGCACACATGTCCCTATGCATCTGTACTTGTGCGCATTTCCGCACACAGACATGCGTGCCGTGTTCATGCACGTCTGTACATGCGTACACGGCTGTACGTATCTGCAAGGGCTGTCCGGGAACAGTGCAGCCATGAATGCCTCTGGTTCTCATCCACGCCTGCATGCTTCCCAGTCAGCCCCCGTGTACGCGTGTGGGCACCCGTCCACATCTGCATGCACGTGCGCCTCTACCTCTCTGTACATGTCTGTGCGTATCTGTGCGTGTGCGTCCACGTGTGACGTGAAACATTTGTGTGGCTCCTGCAGTCTGTGTTCTTACATTATGTTTTGACAGCCCTGGCTAAACACACACACAGTCTGTCTGGAAGAGAAGGGTTCATGTCTCTTTTTAAGAAATTCAGTGGAAGCAGCAGAAGAGCTTGTAGAGGTGGGAGGTTGAGTCAGTAGGAATCAGACGAGGCAGAAACGCCGGAGGCTGGTTGCCATGTCCCTAGCACCAGTGTCTGGCTGGGAAGTGAAAACAGCACTAAAGCCCACGAACCGCCCTGCGGGGGGGACCCTTGTCACAGCGACGTGGAGGGAATGGTCCCCTTGGTTGAAGCTCATCTAAAAGAGCCTCAGATGGCAGACGAGAGCGCTGATCGTGGGAAGGGTCGGTTCCTTCTTACCCTTCCGTGCCAGTACCTTGCCTGCGCGTGGAACCAGAGCCCCCGTGGGCCCCGCTTCTCTGGGGGCCGTGGTCGGGGGCGGAAGGGGGTCCCGCTGGGCGGTGAGCACGTGGCTCGGGCATTCGGGGCCACTGCCCTGTGCGCAAGTCCCCGCGGGGTTCCCAGCAGAGGGAGTGTGAGGGGCGGTGTGCCCGTGTGCTCCTGTGATACTCACCGTTCCCCTTCCTCCCTGTAGCACCGCCGGGCCCCTGCTGTCTGAGGACGACAAGCCGCAGAGCACGGCTGCCCCAGCACCGGAGAGCTACGACCCCGCGGGGCCCGCTGGGCTGCCGAGGTCAGGGCCCGGGAAGGAGACCTTGGAGAGCGCCCTCATCGCCCTGGACTCGGAGAAGTAAGGCCGGGCCCGCGCTCCCCGACGCCTCGGCCCCCCGCCGGCCCCCATGCTCTGCAGCCTGTAGCCCCAGCAGGGCCGCAGTCCCCAGGCGTCGGCACCCCTCAGGTCACTACGGCGTTTTCACCTTGGCGTGAATCCTGCTCAGCCGGACAGTGTGCGTGCTCTCACCCTGTCTCGGGTACTGAGTGCGAAAGGTGACGCCCGTGAAGTCCCGAGCAAGGACAGTGTTGGGGAGGGTTCTGCACACATTCCGCCGGGTGTGGCCGGCACGTGGCCCTGGGCTCAGGGCCTCGCGGCAGCGCTGCCCAGGTGGCCCCCAGTCGGTACGATGGAAGTCTGAGCCAAGCAGTCCCGCCGGCTCAAGTCTGTAGAGGCCCCGAGTCTGAGGCATGTGTGTAGGCATCGCCTCCTCCTGGGGGACGCCGCGGACCCTCCTCCCAGGAGCCCAGCTCGTCAGGGTTCGGGCCGGGCGTGGGTCCACCTCCGTCAGCAGAAAGGGGCCTTCGTCATCGTGGTCGTGCTCCGTGGAGAGTCCTCGTGCTGGGACACGTTCTCCAGGCCCCCAAGCCCCGTCGGTCCCCAGCCTCCTCCCCGGCCCCCTCCCCAGCCCTGGCCCCACTATGGCCCCTTGCCAGGCCCAGACCGCACTGCTGAAGGGGGTGCGCGTGGCTGGCTGCAAACACACTGTCCTGCTGCCTGCAGCCGCCCTTGACCTCACGCTGTGTCAGCACGCAGAGAGCACGTCAGCCCTGCCCTGCAGCCAGCGAGTGATGGTGGCACCCGGGGCAGTGAGAGGACGTGGCCCTCGTTGGGCAGTGGTAGAGCCCGGCCCCCGGCGGGTTCCCGGTGGGCTGAGTGTCGGAGGGACGTGAGGGCAGTGGTTCTGTGTCAGCTTCAGTGTCCCCCAGTCCGGCGCCATGGGGGTTCGGGGGTGGGAGCGCCACGTAGGGCGCGACGTTGCCTTCAGCTCAGTGAAGCCCGTTTCTTGGGACCCCTCGCAGGCCCTCGCCCCTCAGAACCCCAGAGCTGGTGGACACGAGGGGCGGGCTGAGGCTGCCGGGAGGCCTCGCGTTCCGTCGGGACCCAGGTGTCAGCGGCGCCCCGCTGAGGGAGCAGGCGCCCGCCCCGCGTCCGTGCTGCTGCTCGTTCTTGTTGTTTCTTCTGCGAGGTGCCTGAGCTGGGTGGGTTTGGTGCCCGTGACCTTGAGGGATCGGCAGGTGGATGTCCCCCAGGTCCCCCAGCCCGCCGCCAGCGTTGTGCGTGTGACGGGGTCGGGCCTGCAGCCACAGCTGTCCTGCACTCTGCTCTCCCCACAGACCCAAGAAGCTGCGCTTCCACCCGAAGCAGCTGTACTTCTCCGCCCGGCAAGGCGAGCTGCAGAAGGTGCTGCTCATGCTGGGTAAGTGGGCCGGGCGGGGGCTCGTCCCGTCGTGCGTGGGCCGCCCCGTGGGCTCTCGCCCCGTGCTGATGAGCACCTCTGACCCTCGGCCGTAGCGGTATTCCTGTGGGTCCCCACCCGGAAGAGGGTTGGGTGTGTCATCACTAAATGAAGAAGAAATGTGGATTCAGAGGGTGCGGGAGGGGTGCCCTGCCCTGCTGTCCCTGTGAGTCCTCGGTCCCCGCCGTGCGCCCACAAGCAGCCGGGTGTGTGCCCACCAGGGTCCTGTGGGTGCGGATTGCTATGTCCCGAAGGTGCTTGTCACCCCTTCCCAGACCGAGGCAGGCTGCACGAGGACTGCCGCTCGGCCCCGCGCTCCCAGGGCCCCGCGCTCCCAGGGCTGCGGGCTCCATTTCTCCGGGTTCCTCTCTGATGTGGCTCAGGGGCGTGGGGCACCTGCCCTCCCAGCGTGGCTGTTGGCCCCCCCCCCCCCCAGGACCACATGGAAGCAGACGGGGCGCCCCGGAGAAAGTCCTAGAGCCCAAGGTGGAAGGGAGGGACCCGGCGGGCGGCTCTGCCCACACACTCGCCTGTGTGTGCACTCGACTCAGCGCTGCTATTAGACTCGTCCTGAGCCTGGTCCCTCCACCCAGACGCGGGCTGGTGTGGGGTGCCCACCCCACGGGGCGGCAGTCAGCGGCCGGCCCTGCGCTAAGCAGTGACCCTGTTTGTCCACAGTCGATGGGATCGACCCCAACTTTAAAATGGAGCACCAGAACAAGCGTTCCCCACTGCACGCCGCGGCGGAGGCCGGCCACGTGGACATCTGCCACATGCTGATTCAGGTCAGAGGGTCGTGTGTGCCGAGCGCACGCAGGGAGCAGCACTGTGTCCCCTGGCCCCGTCCTGGGAGGCCACCACCCCTGCGTCCCCACTGCGTGCCCACGTGGCTGCCACTCCCTCGGCTGGTCTGACCGAGTCAGGTTCGGTTTGGTTCCGTCCGTATCTCGCGTTTGAGGTTATTTACTGCCCTGCTCGTGGGGAGGGCGCAGCCGGCCATGGGCGTGCCCGCTCCCCTGCCCCAGTCCTGCCAGCTCCACTGTTTGGCCCCTCGTGCTCCAGCCAGCCGGGGGCCGTGTGGTCGCGGGACCCCCGCTGTGATGGGAACTGCCTGGCTGTCCCGTGGCTGAGTCGCGCGCCACCTGCCCACTCTCGCCCGGCCCTCTGAGCAGACTGGGACGTGATGCCCATCGTCTGGACGGCCCCTGGCGTGGACGCTCGGTGCCGTCGCTCTGGGACGTCCCTTCTGACC